>NHTK01005648.1:0-12448 GCA_002938355.1 Panaeolus cyanescens | reverse complement strand
TGGCTGACAACCGACTCCATGGAACTTGCAGCAAGTGAGCGAGAGTTGCTAATAGCCTCCTCTGGGTCATCCTCGTCCATGCCAATCCCAATCCCACCCCTGCTGATATCCTCAAGCATCCCCTCTTCGTCGTCACCATTGTCCGACATGACCCTCAAGGAATGGGTCCGCCTGACAACTGATTCCATGGAACTTGCAGCAACTGAGGAGTAGCATAAACTATCAGAAGATGAGAATGGAGAAAAGAAAGTACCTTCGTTGCTCTTGTCAACCCCTTCTCTCTCCTCGTTAACTCTTTCATCATACTCATCACAAACTCCAGCAATAGAATATGTTCGGCTGACAGAAGACTCCAGTGAGTTTTGCATTTGTGACCTTTGATCGTTCATTTTGTAATCGGGGTTTGGATATGGCTCACTTGCCCTGAACGTGAATTGCGTGTCAGTTTCAACATGCATATTATGTTCTTCTTGAGCAAGTGAGAGCGCCATCGGTAAAGGAGGTGCCACAGTTGTACGTCGAAAACTTGGAGCCACTGGTGAGCCAGTAGCTCTCAGTGGCCGTGGACCTACCAATTATGAAAGAGGATGAGCAAGCATACAATTTACATATGCAATGGGAACTCTACCGTAGCGCTCATTCAAGAAGTGTGATGTATACGGTTTCTTCTTTGTGCGTGGAGGAGTTGGCAGTACAATTGCCTGCTTCAGACGCTTGGGAGTGGTTTCGGCGGTGGGTGAAGCTGAGCGAGGGCGTTTCAAACCGGCTTGAATCGAGATTTCTGTGCTGTCCATACCAATCACGCTAACAGTACCTGTGAAGAAGATAAGTATATAAAACAGCCAATATAGTTTCTGTAAATTAGTGAGTGCAGTTGTAATGCTGAAAATGATTGAAGTGCAGATAGAATTTTTGCCCTTTGTTGTTGATTGCTCCTCAATCTCTTTGTACGGTCCTCGCCAATGGCATATCATATATCAGCAATGAATCAAATATCTAATCGGGCAAGGCTTGCGAGTTGCGACACAATCATAATTACTATGAACTGATTTAACAGAAACTGTATGCGCATGGTGAGCTCACCAATAAATATTGCTCACCTCAAGTTTAACCGCATGGGGTGTTGTATTTGGTGAATTCGTCAACTTTCTATGGTTGTAAAAGACTAATTTGGAGAACAAAATTATGTTGTAATCAAAATGGTCATAAGATGGGTGCACCATCTACACCGTTGAATCAGTGAAGGACATAATGAATTCATGTTACCAAAGGTTTGAGGGCCTAGAGTGAAGTGAAGAATGAGGGACTCGGAAACAGCAGGACGTCTTTGAGATCACATGGTGAAAGTCGAGCGGCACAGCCACGCCAAACACTCTCATCCCAACCCGGCCTTTCGTCGTTTTGCCCACCCTCCTCTCCAGAGTCCACCAAGAAAACCGCTGCAGCTGGGTAGAGCTGGGTAGCCTGCCAGGAGGAGATTGACCATGCCTCCTTATCATAATAAATATTTTCTACACTTTCTTTTTCTCCGTCATACTCCCCATGCTTCCACGATGGGACTTAAAGCTAAAGGCACAATAAATTTATCTCTTATCTTATCGTTCTATGGATGTGGATCTTGCTCAAATGAGAACTTCCAAAGCAATTGGCCCCCTTTGTTCTCGTCACATATAAAGACATATAAAGATGTAATGGCTGTGGAATTAGGCCACAAGCCACTTTGTTCTTAACCCTCTAAAATGCCTTCTCGAGCTGATGACTGGTATGTGTCTCTGTTCTTCAAGGTTACATTGTGGAGGACACTGTCAAATCATGTACCTATTTTTTTCTAGGGTCTACAATCTTCATGCCGGTCACCCACTGACGTTGAATCCCACCATGCCTTTGTTTATCACCAATGCTGCTCTCGTAGCCAGTGTGGCTGATGACAATGCACGAACCTGTTTACAGCTGCAATATCTGCCTGAAGGCGAACCCAATGCGACCAAAGTTGTTGTGGCATCCTTCTTTAAGAATAGGGTATGTTTAATGTTGTCAAAAAAAAGAGAAAAACTTACGTCGGTTCTGCCGGTTCTGCAAGTGTGACTCAAAGCTTTTGTCGTTGAAGCTCCGCGCTGGCAATCAATATATCCTTTCCATCATTGGTCCTAAGTTGGGTCGTCCATTCCGCAAATCTTCAATCACACTAATTATTTCATCCTGTTTCCAGCGATATCGATCTCATAGGATATTATAGTTCAGATTTTGTGGAAGAGCCAATAATTCCATTACCCTCCAACAAGCCAAAAGCAAAGCCGATCAACAATGGTATGCTCTGTCGTTCTTTATGTGTTGACCCCCTACTTATAATTTTCACTGATTCCTACAGAAGGGCGGGTCAATGAAGCACCTGCAGTCAAGCGAACTCGATCTAGGGTAAAAGCCGATGCGATTGACCATACCGCCAGTCCTTCATACGAATCCAATCCTCCTAAAAAAGCACCCGGGAGGAAACCTGCTGCTGCCACTGCTTTGGCGAAAGCCAAACCGAGTGCTACCCCTGGAGAAAGTTTGAAAGTGGCGGGCAAGAGAAAAGCTCTTCCTGAAGAAGAGGTGGAATACAGAAAACCAGTGGGTGGTCGCGGACAATACCGCCATGATGGCGATGACGATGAATACTCTGACAACGATAATTGAGGCATTTCTAATTCCATTGTAACTAGGACTTGAGAGTTTATTGTACATAGTAATAAATACCAAGTTCTTTGCCTGTTATCCGTTCATATCTTCGAGCGCGCCATCCTTGTTCACGGAAGTATAACTGTGACGAATTTGTGATAGAGTTTCCCAGTGCATAAACAAATGTAAGGCTGATTATCCCAATGATGATGATATAAATAACAGGTCGTGCCAATATCAATCCTGTTGGGTGTGCCATGAAACCACCAGTCAGAACTGCCACCGGCAATCATAATCAATGACCTACATACTTGCTTTCGCAGTGCACCACCTAACGTTTGAAGCTGGACTATCTGAGCTACCAACCTGACGTTTAGGTGATATACCTGTTGACGAGCACGGCTCATCCGTCCAATTAATTGGTTGTCGAACGCTTCCTTCCTTCCGAAGTAATTTTAGGGAACTTCGGGATGTGGACGACTGCTTCCCAGACGTATAGTGCCTACTTCCCATTTTCCTGTCACGGAGACCTGCCGATAGTAAGGCATCAACGCCTTGAAGGGGTGTGAGATTGATAGGTTCGCCATATACCGGCATACTTGGGGTTAACGAGGATTGCGTTAAGTTAGTATTGTCCTGGGATATGGGGCTTGAATCCATTTTTTGGGACTGTACACTATTGTCCTTATGCGACTCAAGGCTTTGGATGTCTGAGTCATCTATCAAGTTTTTTGGTTAGTGGAAGGTTTCAATCTAGACGTAGCTGGACAACATCCTACCTGTTGCAGCTACTAGATCAACACTTTCTTCATTAGATTTCAATACTTGCCTCGTTTTGCACTTGCATTTCCTCGTTTCTGAGCATTGCATTAAATAGGTAGAGGAGAAAAAGGGCGATATGGTTCCTTACCTTGCTCCATGCGAAGGACACGTAGCTCCACAGATTCGAGATTAAGAGCAAGCTCCTCCTTGTGAAGCGCTTAGTTAATAGACATGTTTCCGGCATGTTTGAACATAACGCAACCTATAAAACACCAACCTGTTGGAGTGTGTTGCTGACCTGTTGCTTAGAAAGGTCGCTGGTTTTACTGAGAGCTTTTTTGGCTACCTTTGACGCTTCTTCGATGCTGTTTAACAAGGATTGTTCAACATTCCCCATGTGCTGACTGAGGTTGTCCTAATATCCACAGCCCACAGGTCAGAGTTACTGTTTCGGTGTTGGAAGATTGCTCTGCCTACTGTGTCTGTGTGCATCTTCCTCATTTCCTTTTTGAAATGCGATTGTTGTGAGGCAAGGGAGTCCAATCTTTCGTCATAGTGTGATATTTTTTCGTGCAGGGCATCGGCTTCTTCTCCAATAATGTACCTGATGTCGCGCTCTATTGCGGGTGATAGGGCATTACTAGGTACATAGTGTTTATAAGGGTCGTATGATTCCAGTGTTTCTAGTTGGTCAGGCGAGCTGCTGCCGGTGGACAAATGTGATTGAAAATGAACTGATCAAGAGCTTCGTCATTAACCTGTTCAAGTGCGTATTGCCCAGCCATTGAGCCCTTACCAATTGTGTTACCTTGCGAGTCTTCGCTGTGTTTTTGCAGAAATGGCGACATAGTATATTCCAAGGTCTCTTGAGTGTTGAAAGATCGTCCGACGTCCAAGCTGCTGGTGGGAGTGAATTAACCAAATTTCTGGGAAGGAGGATTACTTCAAACAGTCGAAAAGCACGCTGAAGTACCCTAGTGGCAATAGCAGGTGGTCAGCTGCTTATAAGTAGTAATAAACCATGCATCTCTCGGTGTTGCTATGCGTACTTAAGACAATTACCATTGTGGCCGTTTCGACCATAGTTGGATGCCACTCCATACTGTAGTCGGACCGCGCAGACCGCGCAGAGACCGCAACAAACAAACTGAGCCAACGACAACACTGCCACTAACCATCCACAGATCCACACCGTTGAACCTTTGAAAGCCATCGAACTTGACAATTTCCAGACAGTGAGCAGCTACATAAAAACATGATTAACAGAGCCACTATTCTTCATAATGACTACCTCTCCGCGAATATTTCTCTTGAATGCTTTACGGTGGTTGACCCCAAGCCACTTTTGGATTCAGAGGAAGACTCGGAGGGTTTGAAGGTAGGTATCAAAAACTAAAAGTACAGCAAATCTCTCACCACTATTCATATCTCATCGCACACAGCCAAATCGTTTATATCACTGGCCAAAAACCCGCTTTGCTTTAAAGATAATTATTGTCGGATTTCTAGGACTTGTTCAATCTCTTCAATGGTGGCTGACTGCTACCGATTCAATCCGTGTCCTCTGTCACATTTCGGGTCAAGATAACTCTACTTATCAATTTGTAGGGCAAGTCTGTAACTGGGCCATCGTCGAGAGTCGAGGCAGCACGTACAAGCACCGTAATGGCACCGTTCTCTTTCAGGCTGAACAGGTCCATCATTTCAACCAACGGCTTGACAAACAGGAAACGACACTGCAACAAATTAGGGGCTACTTGGGTCTGGACGTTGATGTTGACCACGATGTTGCACTTCAAGGATCAGGAGCAAGTATTATTCCGGAATTTACCTCCCCGACACTAACCCCCCATCATTCTGGGTTGCAATCATGGTTTGCATCTGTGCCTTCTTCTCAACGCCCCGTCATCCAACCTGGTGTTGTCTTGGAGGAAAATCTTGTCGTCGGCGAATGCTGGGAATTTTACGGTCAACAAGGAGTGATTGGCATACAACTTCCAACTTACACCAACATCACAGCATTTTCCATCAACTACATACCCGCCAATCGTCTATCTCAACACAGCAAGCAAAGAGCCCCAAGATCCATCACTGTCTGGGGTTTAGCTCAACTTTCTCAGCTTCGAGAATCTGACCTTTCGACCATTGAAACTCGGGCAATCAAGGATTTCACGCAATCAGGTCGTGTGCCATCCGGGCTCGTGAAAGAGGATGTTTTTGTTCCCATTATCAAGGCAAATTATAATCTAGACCTTAACCCTCGACACACTGTGTTTTCAGATACGGCGGAACATCATAGCATTCTTCGGAATTGCCTTTACAATGTGGTTGTTCTTGAAATCACTAACAACTGGGGTGCTAATTCGACCTGCTTATATCACGTTGGGATTCATGGTACAATTGCATAGCTCAGCCATCTGTACAAGACTTACTCGACACTATCCAAGCTCTAATTTTAAGTCGATGCATAAATTTTATTTCATTTCTTTCATGTTCTTCTTGCACAATTCATGATCCGTTTCAAGTTGAACTTTAGCCTGAGGCCTCAAGCCCTCAAGAGTGTTGGACCCTATTGCGTTTGGACATCTGGGTATCCAGTAAGGACTTTCTCTCGGTTCTTTGAAATAACAACAAGCTTGGGGTGAGTGACTGTGAGTGATGGAAAAATATTGTATACAGCAGGTTTACAGGTCATGCCAACCGCAATATTATTACGATTGTGAGCGGCTCAGCGTCGGAGAGTCGAGACGTGATCAATTGTTTGTTAAGTAATTCAATGATTGCCAATTTTGGCATGGGTTTCGAGTCAGCCTTTTTCCACCTCTCATGCCATCTATCTCCAGACCGTCTGTTCAATCTAAGCTCGAGTTTCGAGTGGTCTACAATGAGAACCTCCCAATACTCAAAGATTCACACATTGTAGATATTGCTCTGGAGCAGTCCGGCGGTTTTTTGGCGATTGCAATGGATACCCATGTTTCCCTTTACGAGTGTGATTCCTCTGATTCTGAGAAACATACGACACCAGTGGAGAAATGGGACTTCAAAGGGACTTTTAAATTTCAAAACTCACAGGCAAGGATAACAAGCATGTCATGGACTTCAGCGGATATATTGGCCATTGCGTTGAACACAGGAGACATCACCTTAATCCGTGCAAATTCTCAGGTGGGTTCAATGATCAATGAAAGCAAAACGCTTGCTGACTCAAAATATGGATTTTTTATTGGCATGGACTAGGAGATAATTTCTAAAGGCTTTCAAGTCTCTTATGAACCTATCAAAATGATTGTACTTGACCGGAATCTGCAGTACATGGCAATTGCAGCTGGTTCTCATGAAATCAGTATATGGGAGTCTACTGGCAACCTATGTGAGTTCATATGATATTCCGTCCAATTTAAAGCTGATAAACTGTAGCGGAATGGATACCGCATTTGTATGTTCCTCTACACCCAGCATTGGAGGATAGTAAGGACGCAGAGGCAACATCAATTCATTGGAATCATGGCTATGATAAACCCGTCCTTGTCGTGGCATACCGGTGCGGTTACGTTGTGTTAGAGATACTTCTTAAGATGCTTTCTCGTTTTATTTTTAATGTTAATATCAATGCTCTAGATCATGGGACTTGGATTTTCAGACCAATGAAGCCAACATCTTACAAACGTCAACTATGCGTCCGCCAATGTATGTTCCTATTTTTACCAAACCAATTGGACATTGACCTCATGTCTTCCACCATTTTTGCCAGTGTCGGAGGGATGCTCTCACCTGATGGAAATTTATTTGGATTTCCTGATCCTTATCAGCCTGACTGTTACATGATGAACACTTTACGACCAGGCAGCAATACAAGACCCAGACTCTATCAATGTGACGAAGCCATCCAGCCCCCCTTTACCGCCAAATTCATGTTTGGTGGAGATTGGCTTGTTGCACCTGGTATCGATCAGCTGTATCTTTGGCATGTCGAAACCGAGCGGCTGGTGACAAGGCTTCCATTAGGTTTGTCACATATAATTTGCGATACTAATACTAATCAACCATTGATCATTGCCTTTACCTCTTGTGCACTGTCGGATATTTAGATGCCCCGCACTTTCGCCAACGTATCATCTCACTCTCTGTGCGTGCTCACATTCAACTTCTATCCATACCTGATTCCTTGGACTAAGAGTTTATAGGTTTGCGGGTTACAAGATGACGATAAAATTTTTAACGTTAAGATTGCAGCCTATATTTCTCCCCCGTTAAATGCATGCGATCAATCGCAAAGATACCCTCGCCTTATTGTTTGGAAGGCATTTGTACAAGGTATAGTACACTCTGGACATTTTCATCGCGTTCAATTCATGGACTCGGACTTACTTCTTTTAGATCAACCGCCATCTACACCGATTTTGCTTCATCATAGTTCGAGATTATCAATGCAATGGTATGAGCTTGGGGGATATGTTGGATTTTTTTCACTTGTTTTGATTGGTTTCATCGCTGTCATCGTTAAGTACATGTACTACTGAACAATTTACATGTTACTTGTTGGTACCCCTTAGTCCGCCATCTTTGCTTGTTTCTGGGTAACATTGGCCTCTCATAAATTCTACTGCAAAACGAGCGCTTGCAGTTTTAAGCTTGTAATCCTCTTCAGACTCGACTCAAACGTAGCTGATGGCAGGTCAACAAGCCATACCGTCCTTGGCGACGCGCTGAGACGTAGAGTACTCATGAGCGAGAGCGAAGAGGTACAACTCTGGCGTGTGTAGCAGTCTCTCGTTCACGGCTGTTCACGGTTTTTTCTGCGCTGATGCTTTCCCAGTATTCTCGTCGATAAATGGACAGAAAACTTAAGTACTTTGCTCGGATTTTGTTGTCACCCCAAGACGAGTCTAAGATTGGACAGTCGTACTGAGCCTGGAACGTTTCGCTCACCGGTGCCCCCTACCGCGCAGAATGTCGTCATCGGATAGAATGTGCTGTGCAATAAAACTCCCCCTTCTCACGCACGATGGCACGGGACCCGCCTACAGCTCCGACCTTCTCAAGACCATCATCTTCATCAATTCCGTCCCCAATACACAGCTTTGGGCAAAAAAGCTGCGACATTACCTGCCCTCTGATCTTGGCAAATATGTGGACGTCCTCCATTCGTTACATACGACACGCTCTAAACGAAGAGTTATGAGGGCCTTTCGTTATAGCGGAATTAAGATTCTAGTGGCCACGGAGGCTGCGGGGATGGTATGTTATTATTATCTTGTCACTTGGCAATTTGAGCTAATAAATTGACAATATTAGGGTGCAGACATTCCCGACGTTGAACGTGTCATCCAGTTTGGGGTACCAGACTCGTTATCCGTCTGGGAACAGCGTGCAGGTCGAGCAGGTCGAAGCTTTGCTGTTAATGCCTCAGCTCTTCTTCCTCAGCTCTTCTTCTAGTAGAAGAATCAGTCTTCAAACAACGGCAAAGGACGTCAAAATCTGCCTCTTCAGAGCTCGCTGGGAAACCAGTAGTCACAGGCAATGAGAGCGATGAGGGCATTGGATCAGCAGATTCAATGAACATCGATGATTCTGAAAAGGCTCGTGAGAGAGGTGAGGGGGACGTGGAGAGTGTTGAGGACCATAACAACGATAGGGGTGCAGATGAAGAAAGTTCCATGGTTGAGGAGGCTGATGAAGTTGATGAACACGCAGGAGAAGGGAATCACACTACCAGCAAGGGCGAGAAGGATATGATGTGGATGAAGAAAGCTGATCCTGATCTACGAACCTGGCTACATTCAGAAGCTTGTCGACGAGATGGTCTTGACGAGTCGTATTTCAACAATCCACCGGAACGAAAAGGTGAGATTTTTATCTTGCTGTACTTGCTGGTTGAACATGCTGTCGAGGAGGGAATACGAGTCGCAGGAGGAAGAGGAACTGGAATATAACTGGACTGCAACAGACACGACGACGAGTTTAGTAGACATAGGCGAAATGTTTTAACATGTCTTTTATTGGTTTTAGGTTTTCTTTTTCAGAGGATGGAATGGTGTTGTGCTGGGGATCTGCGCACTCCATCACTGTGCATATCAACTGCGACGCGAGTGCAATTCTACTCCAACAATGACGACGCCAGGGCGATTCCTTTTTGCATGGACCGTTTTATGGCACCCAACACTCACCCACTGAACCTTTTGGACTTTGGATAGGCATCAGTGTCAACGCCAACACCGACACCATTCTCAGCACCAAGGTCGATGTCGTTAACACCAACACCAACACGAGCAGCACCACCAATGTCAATTCCAAATCCAACCAGACTGGGCATGGATGAACACTCACTTTGCCATTACAGCTCTGAACGACGAAACGATGCAGAGAGTCGTCTCAACTTGAGGCTTCGACTCGTCATCAGCAACACTGTTGCGTATAAGTGAAGGAGCTGTTTGTTTTTTAATTTATATTGTGGTGGTGTACTAATTTATCCTCATACTTTTTTCTCGGTGATTTTAGGATGTGTCTTGATGCTATTTTACTTTTGCCTGCAACAATGGCACATCATACGATGTTGGGATTTAGATCACAAGAGGTATTATTTTTCTCTTTGCTTTTATTTCCAAATCTAACTATGTTTACTCTTCCGTAGACAGCCAATATCCCTCAAACACCCCAACAGTCAACACGCCACCCACAGCGGCGCACTCAAATGCAAGCCCCATCCTCATCCCGGATTCCCCGCACTCTCACATCTTCGTCTTCTATTACCTACATCTCACACGTCTCCACTCCACCCTACACCTCACTGAGTCTTCCCTTCACCCACCACCTCCCTAAAACAACACATCCCGCTGCCCAGACTCCACACATATCATGCAACATACACCGGGCTCGAAAACGCCGAGATGCAGCTGACAGACACGTTGCTAACGAGTGTCAGGGAGCTCAACCCAAATAATATCGTTGATTTCGTCGCAGACCCGGAAGAGCCCGTTTCGCGCGTCCCGACGCTAACAGCCAGGCCGTCATACGTGCGTAATCTTTTCTGGAACCCATTAGAGCGCCCGTCTCGGATCACGCTAGCCAACTGGTCTATTCACGCTCCACCTCTGCCACCCATTCCCGTGAACGAGTTACGCAACAAACCGGCAATCGAAACAATTTCTTCGCATCCCGAATTGTTCAGGATCACCACACCTATCAAACCCGCCGCATTAGAAGCTTATCTCGTCAATCATCCAAACAGAGACTTTGTTGCGTCCATAATTGATGGGTTAACGAACGGGTTTTGGCCTTGGGCGGATACAACTTTCACGATCCTGCCTTACAAATTGGACGTGAAAGAGTACCTCCAAGATCCGGATCATCTGCTGTTTGCGAATCAACAGAGAGAAGTCGAAATCGAAGAAGGTCGCTTCTCGCCTTCTTTCGACGAACTCCTACCAGGGATGTTAGCCGTACCAGTCCACGTTGTACCGAAGCCTCACCCCAACAAACTCCGTTTGGTCGTCAATCATAGCAGCGAGCCGTTTGTGAGGAACGCTCTCATCGACAAAGTACACGTTTCGGTACCGCTGGACACTGTACAAGATTTAGGCTTCGTGATCCTGAAGTTTAAACGTCTATACGGCCCAAACGTACCCCTCACACTCTTCAAGAGCGACGTCCATTGGATATCATCGGATTTCACGTCGACACCGAGGCAATGACTATCACCATGCCTGAGAAATCTAGGAATGATCTCATCAAAGCTTTGCGAGACTTCGCAGTTCCAGGAAACCGCCTCCGATTATGCGAGTTTCAGGCTATTGCAGGTTGGGTCAATTGGGCCCTTAACGCTTATCCTTTAGATCCTTTATTGCGACCAGCTCTCTCGGCAATCTACGCTAAGATGGCTGGTAAGACGAAGGCGTTCGCTGAAGTCAGGGTCAACTCAGCGATTTGCAGAGAACTTCATTGGGCGCCAGACCACCTCGAGGTCATGGATGGTGTTTATCTCATATCGGCGTGTGATTGGGAGCCTGACCAGGCTGATTTTACGTTGGTGACTGACGCTTGTCTTTTCGGAATGGGCTTTTGGTCACCAAGCCACTGCCTGGGATTCCAATACCATATACCACCCTCCGCTACCCGTCATATCTTTTATTAGGAAGCCTACGGAAACCTGCACCATGCGACGAAACCGAATTCGACCGAAGTTGCAGGAGGTGCTTCAGTGTCTCAAGTATTCTCGCAAGCAGAAGCGGTTGGATTTCAACGAGGGATATCTTGCGCGAGAAGAAGATTATGCAATTGATGGACGGGTAACTGTAGCTGCATTGCAAGAGCTACTAGAACTGGGGAAAATTGATGAAATACAAACCCTGCTGGCGGAGGCTCATCAATTCGAGCAATCTAACTTAGACACTTAAAATATTTTCTTAACTTATGCACATAGCCTTATTTTATTCTCGCATAATCCAGACCTACAATTAATCTAGCAGTACCGGAAATATCAAGTACTCTACTCTTGATACGTGATACCTATCCCATAATACGATGATATGTTATCAATAAGGAACATGGCTTGATTGAACGATGTGATTTGATTGGACAGCAGCCGTCACATGTACCGTGAGAGTAAACAAACGAGGCAACTCGTTCAACTCGAGTTGAAACTCGTCCCAACTCGATGCAAACGAGTTAAACGAGTTTGGCAACTCGACTCGACTCGTTCACCTCGACGGCAACACTACACTCAACTCAGTCTCCATCACGTTCGTCTGGAGCGATAATTCTGTGTAATCTGTGGCCAGTCCTTGCCTTGCGCCATGTACTTCTGTTCAAATTTCATCATGTACATGTCTTCCAATGCTCTGACGTGGTTCCTCTGGTAACCTGTGGACATTGAAGTAGTCTACGTGGTTCCTCAGGTAACCTGTGACTATTAGCCAAAGCATTGCAGGCTTTGCATTTGTGCTCAAACACCCCCTTCCCAATGCTCCGACATGGTTCCTCTGGTAACCTGTGGTCATTGAAGTAGTCTACGTGGTTCCTCAGGTAA
>NHTK01005647.1:0-12414 GCA_002938355.1 Panaeolus cyanescens | reverse complement strand
TTTTTTTTGTTGTTGTATGCGTGATGGGAGTTGATGTTGATGCCTTTTTCTCTGTTTAGGGATTTGGAGAGTTGAGAGATGTGCAAGAGTTGGAGTATTGAGACGCGTCTTTTTCCTCTCTCGCTGTCTCTCCTCTCGCGCTCGGCTCGCGTCCCCCGTCGTATCTTCAAGATTCAACGTTCAAGCTCAAGATCCAAGCTCAAGATCCAAGATGTGTGGTTTCAAGACGTCGTGTCGTCTACCTCTCCTCGCACCCTCATGATTTCCTTCATATCATTTCATGTTATTTCATTCCTTTCCTGCTTGACATTTTCCCTAATCCTCTTATCCTCCTTTTCGTCATCGTCATCGTGTTTCCATCCTCCCCTTAATCGTGTTTTCATCCTTCCCTTGATCGTGTTCTCCTTCTAATTCAATCATCATCTTCGTCGTGTTCTGACCCCTTTATCTCTTCTCTTTTTTAACCTTGTCGCTTTCCTCCTCCCTTTATCCGCTTCTCCTCCTTCTCTACCTACCTCTAAATCCACAAAAGCGTCCTCCCCTCCCTTTCATTTTTTGAGACGCGATTAATCACTTTTTATTGTTCATTCTTCATCTTTATTCCTATTTTTCATATTTCTGACGTTTTCCCTGCTTTCGCTGACGTTTTCCTTTTTTTCTGACGTTTTCCCTTTTCTCTGACGTCCACTCGCTTCACCTCTTTGCGGTCCTGCTGCTGCTTTCGCCACTTCGGGTGGACGATTAAAATTGTTTTTACGATTATTTCTTTTGACGATAATTGCTTTTTACGATTTTATTTTCATATTTTGTTTATTTGTTGAACGATTTGTATTGCATTTTTCATTTTTGTAGGTTTCTTATTTGGGTTTTTGGTAGGGTTTTTCGGCGTTTTTCTCATTTTTTGTGTTGGTTTTTTCATACATTTCCCCGTCATTTCATTCATCGTTCATCATTTCATTCATTGTAGCACGTCGCATTACTTTTGCATTTTTGATACCCTACCCTGCAATTGATACCCTTTCATTTTCATATCACCTCATCATCGTTGTTTGTTGTATGATATTATACTTGTAAGATTTGATTTGATTAATGGTATTTGTTATTCTTTCTTTTCTTTTATGGTTTTGGGGTTGAGTGCGACGTTGGAGTTTGTATCGCCGGTACGGATGTGGGTATGTATGAACGTGGACGAGGGAGGACAGCAGTGTGAATGACGTCGTCCAACAGCAACAGTAACGGTAAAAAAAACGATGACGATGACGACGATGACGTCTTGCCTTTCATTGCAAGTAACGTTAACGTTAACGTTGAGACAGAGGCTGGGGATGAGGGAGGCTGGGTTAAGCACGACCGGACTCGGAGGGACGATGGCGATGATGATGATGATGTGGGTGATGATGTGGGGGCGGTGCTGCAGGGGTCGGGGGACGGAGATTCGGAGGTGAGGTGGGTAAGGCTGGGTGAGATAAAAGGAGAAAGGGGTGAAAGGGGCAAAAGGGGATAAAAGGGTACCCCGGTGTTGATGGTGGGAAGAGTGATGTCATTGGTAGTGCGGTGAGAGGGGATGGGATGGGGTGATGCGGTGTATTTGCTGTTTCTTTTTTTGGTGAAGGGAGGGAGGGAGGGAGGGAGGTTTTGGGTTTTGTTGTTAGCTGAGGGAGGGATGTTTTGGGTTGGTTGTTGAGTTGAGGGAGAAGAGTTGGGAAGGTGAAGACTGGCGGTGGGGTGATGATGAGTCTTGTTGGGCTGACGTTGGACGATGGTGCTCGAATTGTCGATGGTTGATGTATTAAGCTAGCGTTCAACGTTCGACCTCTGCGTCGAGGGTTGGTTTTGACTTGACTTGACTTTGGGGTGGAAACCTTGAACGTTTGAACACTGAGCGCTGAGCGCTGAGGTCCGAGGGTGTCGGTGACATGAAATTGAAAGGTACATTCTATTCTTTCCATTGTATTGTATTGTATTGTTCCTGGGGATTTAGAGGGACGCACATCGAATGACTCCTCAATCGCGAATGACAATACTAAATAAAAGATAGTACGAATCCGAATCGATCCCTTCGCTCCCTTCTTCCCTCCCTCCCTACGATATCTCTTATCCCGCACTATCTGTCATCCCTTCGTTATCTCTCAGCCCACACCATGCTCATCGTATCGAGACTACTCAAATCGCTAAATCACCCACTTTACATACAACGCTGGACATCTAATGATATTGAACCTTGGACGAGTGCGCTGGTAGGTGGAATAGGGAATGCGTTGATTATAGGGTGGGTGTGTATTTCAAGCTACTCGTAACTCGTATGTGGGGTGATGCTGAATGGTGATTGGGGATTGGGATTGGGATGGTGATGATGTAGAATTATGGGTCCTACAGGGGCTGGAAAAAGCTCTGTGAGTACATTTCAAGTTATTGCAATGACGACGCTAGCGCTTACTGTGTTGACTATGGATACCACTCGCACCGACAGTTCATTGAGGCGTTAGCAAGAGATGGAGAGCGTTTGGGGATTTCGAAGGACCAATTGGCGGGGTTTACAAAGGACGTGGAGGCGTACGCGTTGAGGAACTGTTTTGTGGATGTGGACCAGGTGGCGTTGCGTGGTGCCGGTGATATTCAAGTTGATGTGGACGCTGACGCTGACGCTGAGGGGGGTGGGAATAAAAGTATGGGTCAAATCCAGGTATGTCTAGTTGATACTCCTGGATTTTCGGATACCAAGATATCGGAAGTGGAGATTATTCAAAAGATCAAAATGTGGATGGACGATAATGGGTGAGTTAAATTGTTGTTCTTTGTGCGGTTGAGTGCATGTGTAGTATTTATTTATCAATATTTGTGCGTTATAGTGTCCAGGGGTTTAATCATATCTTTTATATGTGGCCTATTACGGATACGAGGGTTTCGGGGAGTAAGAGGCGGACGATGAGGATGATGCAGGAATTGTTGGAGAGGCCGTCTGATACTGTTACCATCATCACGACGATGTGGGATCAGCTTCATACGCCCCAAGCGAGAGCACGCGCAGAGGCGCGGTATGCGGAATTGCAAGGGAGTATTATCAAGGTATCTTTTCTTTCTGTCATCGTGCGATGTGTGATAAAGATAGGTACTCATCGACATACTTTTTTTGAAAGGACCTTCGTATTTCTGGTATTTGCAAATTCGACAACAACAAAATGTCGGCAATCGAGGTTATCGAGAATGCAATCCTACGTAAACCACTCTTACGATCGCTTAGTTCTCAGCCATTACAACGGGACACCAAGGCAGCTGTGTTGCTCTATCAGGAATTAATGGACCACATTGATCATAGTCGACAAACTAGAGTGATATGGTGGGATGAATGGCTCGCGTTGCAAGGGCGGGTTGATGCGAACCTTGAAGCCGATCTCGTACAGCGGTTCGAGGAAACGGATAGGGATATCTATCGATCGTTTACCCAGCTTGTGGGATTTGGTCGTCCCCCTGATGCAGAGGAGTTTAGGGGTATGCCGCAGAGGTTGTTTGTGGAGTATCTGAAAGAGAAGGGAGCGCAGTTGAGATGTGAGGCTGAGGCGCTCGAGCGGGCTTTGGACGGAGTCGAAGGTGAGGGAGGGGTAATTAGAAGCGTGCGTGGACAGAGGTCACTTTTGAGATCGCGCCTTGACGATACGCGACGCGAGATTGAACGTTTGGAGCCTTATATCGGCTCAAACCCGGGAACGCCGTTGGTGATGAGCCAGGGATATGATGTTGATAAACGTGAGCGCTTTTTTGTTATATTTGAAGCGATGATGTGTGTATCCTGATTTTGTGGTGAAGTTTTGCAGTTGATAAAGCCTAAGAAACGGGACGAGACGATTTCCGTGGATGTAAAAAGAACTCTGGAGCGTGTTCTTCAGTTTTCGCATCAGGTGTTTGGGAGACGTGAGAAGTAGGCGTTTCGATTTATTGATGGTTTGGGCGCTTCGGATGAAGACAACAGTGACGAACGCTTCTTGTAATTGAGCCACCTTCAGCTATATATCTCTGAGTCCTTTATCATCATGCGCTATATCTTCAGACAGGCCACGAAGCCGGCGCCGTAGTATTCTGCTAAACCATGTAGCAAGATTATAAATTTGAGTTGAAGGATCTTGTAGGCCGTTATAAGTTATAATAGCAAGTCTGCTGCTCTTTATTAGTTACTGACCGTGATACGGCACGGTCCTTGTGTTGTATTTCAGCTTAGAGAACGACGATCGAACCGGAGGCAAGTACAGGTATGAAGAATGGATAACATATCATATTGCATAGTCATAGCATAGCATAATGTAATTATACAAAGTAAAGAAGAATAGAATAGCGACTAAAGATAGGCAATTCTCTAGAGTAACCAATCTCCGCATCATCACTAACCGCTCTACTGTGAATGGTTGTGGAAATGGAAATGAACCTGAGCGCCATTCCCAAAGTTGAGATTCATAATCACGGGATGACCACCCATGTTGGCAAGGAATTGGTTTTCCTGACTGAAAGAACCACTCAAAGGGGAGGAGTGCATGCCGGTCATGTTATAATTGACTGGCTGTTGGACTTGTGGAACGGCCGCAAAGGGGTGTACCACTGGCTCCGTAGATTCAGGACCATTGCCATATGCATGGAGATGCGTAACGTTTCCAGGGTTTTGCAATTGCAATTGATGGTCATGCGTCGTAGCAGCGAATTCACCGGGATAGTTTATGGGGGTGCTTAAATTACTGCCCCAGTTCGAGCTGAATCTCGAGTTATCGGAGGAATAATTTTCCCATTCGTTGTAATTTGGGTCTACCGAGGCACACCATTCCGCTATTGCTGATTTGGTGCTGTCATTCATACCCCCTTCGAATCCAAGATCTACGTTATGGGTCCCATGAGCACCTCCTTCCCGTCCCTGGGTCTGGGTCTCGTTAAAGGTCTCCTGATTTGGCATGTACGAATTCCACATCCACTGGGGTTGTTCGTGTTGGCAATCGACTTGAGAGACTTCATTCTGAACGTAGTCTTTGCAGAAGCGCTGCTCCTCTTGAGCAAGGACGGGATGGGGTATGTCGTTGGCGTCGTCTTCCCACATTTCGTTCCACTGGTTCGTGCCGGCGAGAGGGGTGGTTGATGTAGCTTCTCCGTCTGGGTAGAAGGGCGTTGAAGACAGGGGTGTGAAGAGAAGGGCGCTTCTTGGCAAAGATCCTTGTTCATTATTGTTTACCTGAGGGGGAAATTCGCAAGGGGGGCTCGGAGTGATACATTCCGACCATTCAGATGATTCAGATGATTCATCGTCAGCGTCAGCACTGTATGAAGGTGAGGCAGTATTGTCCGTATAGAATGACGTCGAAGAAAGCGCGGGTGAAGCATATGCATATGCAGCAGCCGCATCTTCAGGCATTGCCTCTTCGAATTGAATGACGTCGTTAACGTTGTCCATGAATTGAGCACTTGCGTCGAACGCATGGGAATTCTGGTTGAAACCCGCATCTGTACTTTCTGTTCGACCCTCAATGACAGAATCGTAGTACTCAGAATGTGGTCCCGTCCACTTGGAGCACAGGACATCGTTGTAGAGGTACGCATTTCCGGCGTCCACCTGGTTCACATCTTTGGACGGTCCTTTCATATCAAAGGTGCCAGATGGCTGATAGGCTTTGAAAGTAGAGTGCTCGAAATGATGTTCGGGAGATGCAATAGCAAATGTTTCCTCGCCGGTGCAGAATAAATCTCCGGTGAATGATACAGTGTCCATGATCTTGAAAATAATGGTGTAGTCGAGTTGAGTTGCTGAGTGTGTTAAAGGCTTTGTGGTGAAAGTGAGTATGATATATTCATCAACTAAACCTCCAGGCTTTATACTCTGGGTCCCAGAGAAAGGAGTCCAGCTTGTAAGCTCGTTGGCATACTCTACGCATATCGTTGCAAATGCGAGTTAACCGAGGCTCTTCGGGATACAGCATGCCCCTTTGTGCACAGAGGCCAATGCAGTTACAGACTCTTCAAAAGGCAATAAATTTTGCCCTCCATTCTACAGCGCGTTGACTCGCTAGCAGGCGCTCCTAATGAAAGGGGTCGATGGTTGTTCATTGCCTTTTTGAGATGGGGTTATAACTCCAAAAGCAGATCAAGTGTTAGCTTCGACTCTCTGGTAACAGGCGGCGTGAGGCACCTAGCCAGTCGTAAAATGAGGTTAACGAACGATGACGACGACGATCATAACAATATTCAATCAAACAATGTTTCAAGGCACTACTACATTATCACATCCGAGTCCTGACCCATGAATCAATAGCAACAACAACAAATTATTCCATAACGATGCATAACACCAGGAGAATTACAGGCGATTCAAGGACAAGACCACCAACTGCGCCAGCTCGTGCGGCATGGAGGGTATCGAGCCCACCGAGGTCGACGTGTTGGGAGAGTAGGATAGCACATCCTATCACCCCTGTTAACGTCCCTGCGAGTGTGGCCAAAGTCAAAGAATATATAATTGCGGGCAGCGTAACTGGGCTTTCCGGCGTGTTGGTAAATTCAATGCAGGCAGGTACTATGAGGTTTGCAAGTATTCCACCAATGGCGCCGACGTAGCCTGCTGCCTGTTGGAGGCGTAGCCGGAGTAATTTGAGCGGAGGATGGCGTTGCCAATAACCCTGGAGGTTTGTCATGGTGTTTTAGGGTTGCAATGTGGGTTAATGGGTAAAAGAGTCATTCAGCGTTGGGTGTAATCATTAAGAACAAGGGATACCGTACATCGATAGTGCGCCGAGGGCACTGGTGCATGCTAATGCAAATGCAATGAAGACGCTGGTGGGTCGAGTAACGGGTTATAAGCATGGAGAGACAGATGTCAGTGTGAGCTAAGAAGGTATAGAGGGTGGAGATGACGTGCGAGACTACGATGGCCATGAGGACATAACCAAGGGGTTCAAGAACGTATCGTTTGAGAGAATCATTCACACGAATCCGATTGAAGCTCGTCAGGCGCTGTGGGATAGAGTCCATGGAGAGAAGCATCTTCAAGTTGTAGTACCGGGGGTTAACTGTCAGATGTGAATGGGGGTCTGACTTTATATGAATAAACGATTGTACGTGCGTCTATCATTATGACTCGACTTGAACTTCATGGGAGGATCTGTGCTTCGTGGACACGTGACTCGCGTTGAGCACGTTAATCTCCGCGCCGCTCGGTTTCTCGACACCTCGTTTTATTCCCCCACTTCCGTTGAGGCAGAGGGAGGTGAGTATGTGGCTGGGCTCACCCATCCACCATCCTGTGGTACCTATCGAGTCTCGCTCGCGATCGCGCTACCTCGAACAGGAAACGCACCACGTAACCCCAAGTTGTAAATGCTAACAAGACTAATAGTGCGTGCACATCAACAAACCTGTGTATTTCAAGTTGTAACGAGTTGAACTGTTGAATTAATGGCTCGATCAGGCATTAGTGGACATTCGCATTCGAGCGGCTCGCGATGGCCTTTGTCTGCCAGTGGCGTGTGAATTACGCTGGCGCATCACCATTATCTACAGTGTCATTCATACTACTCCTACTGCCACGACTCAATTGGAAACTATACCGACTCACTGAGCGTGGTCACGGTTAAATTTGTATTCGATGCAGAGCGAAAGGGATGAAGGTGTTAATCAAAGGAAGAAGTCATGTCAATTCAGTGCCCAGAGAAGGTATTTCAATGAATTATTGGGCGCTTTCTCTGCCCATGACTTGGAAGACTTCGTATTCTAGCCGTAGGATCAAATCGATCATTAGCTCGCACTCGTTATATTGCTTTGCACACAAATAAAGACCATAACAGTACGTATGCTACCGCGATTCAAATATAAATGCCCTTATATTCGATGATGCCAGTGGGTCAAAGTGATAAAGCAGCTGGGGTCGATCACAACTCCACACCATCAACAATCCCACGACGACGACGACTCTCAACGTTAATATAGACCTGAATTATGTCGAATACCAAACCGACAATGAAGAACACAATACTCCCACCAAGTGCACCTGCTCGTGCAGCGTGGAGAACATCAAGTCCACCTAGATCAACCCATCGGGAGCGCAGGATTGCACATCCCATGACCCCGCTTAATGTCCCTCCAAGTGTGCCGAAGGGTAGAGAGCATATGATTACGACTAGTAGCCATAGCGGGCTATGACGTTGGAACCTAGATATAATCATGCGTATGACGACAATCTGAGGGACGGCGAGGATGACGAATGCCAGGAATCCACCGATGGCCAGCTGCTACGTCGGTGTAGTTTGTGGATTCTTTGGAGGTGTAGTAAAGAATGCAGTCACCAACGACGCTGAAGACATAAATTTGTGACGTGGATTTATATTTTATGGATGCCATGTGCGTTGGTGAGTGAATTGGCGACAAGGTTAACATAGAGAGAATAAGACACACATTGAAAATGTACCAAAGACAATCGTGCACATAATCCAGATGCTGGTAGGGTGAGGTATATATGATTGGTTTAAGAGCGTCATAAACTGAAGCTGCTGGGGACGACGTACCAAATGCATTTGATATACAAAGATCTACCTCTGGGATTTGGCATCTTGTAGCGGATGAAGTTTATTGCTGCCAATGGGTCTGGCTTTATAGGACAAAACGATTGTGGGCGTCAATGACTCGCTCTTGTTCTGAATACTAACAAGGGCAATAACCTGAGCATGCAGTTGACTAATAGTATAACTGCAGATTGTAATTTCTGATACCCGTGCTGTTGCTGTTGATTCAATAGCATTGCTGTGCGTCAATTTGGGTGGTTGGACTCGGGAATTGTAACTTAATCAGGTAATAAAATACACTCGTTCGAGTCATAAAACGCTGCGGAGTGAGGAGCAGCAGTGAAAATTGCCTTCTATGGTCTGTGACTCTGTGCTAGACAACCAGAAAGCGCCCTGCAAATTTAAAAGCACACGCTGCCATGAGGTACCGTAAACATTAATACAATTATAAGGAAGTACTTACGTCAAGAATTTGAATGACTCTGTATCCATGAGTTTTCGTGAGAAGTAAGCCATTTTCAGAGAGATGCGATGCTTCGAAAAAGCGGTTCTTGATTTGTTGTGAGTCTGGCTGGCCGTCTGGCAGTAGGAAGACATAACGCCGGAGAGGGTGTCGGTAAAGAAAACAAATAGCACAAGAGACGTTTACATATTGTGATTGTAGTTTTACAAAGTCGACGTTAACGTTGTGTATTCATAAAAATGTAATACTAATCCTACTACTAGAAACCGGTGACACAAATCAAACTTTCGTATCCTCTTTCTCCGAGTCCTTCTTCTCATCAATCTCCTTTTCGCCTTTCTCATCCGCCGCCAACGTCTGCTCCCCTTTCTCCTCCACATCCGCAAGCTCAGGTTTATCCTGCTTATTCCCCCCAAACACCCCCGAAACTCTCTGCTTAACCTTCCTATACCCCTGCACAACCCACTTCAACACATAACTCAACAACACAAGCACCGGAATGCCAAACACCGCACCACCCAACGCACCAGCTCGTGCCGCATTCACCGTCCCAAATCCTCCCAGGTCGACATTTCTATCGACGAGAATAGCACGGCCAATGACGCCTGACAGTGTGCCGCCGAGACAGCTGACAGCGATGGTAGCGATGATGTTGACGAATGAGGCGCCGCTGTCGATTTGGTTGAGGCCGAAGAAGCCGAGGATGAGGTTTGCGAAGATGCCGCCGATGGAGCCTATGTAGGCTGCTGTTTTGGAGGTGGTGTAGCCGGTGTGGTTGGTTGAGGTTAGGATGATGTTGCCGATGACCCTGTTTGAATAAGTGGTGGGGTGGTGGGTGGGTGAATTGGGAATGAGAGAGTGTGTGAGTGAGGGTGAGAATGGGAATGGGAGGAGGGTGGGAGGAGGAGGTGGAGGGGAGGACGTACATCATTACCGCGCCAATGGCACTTGCGAAGGCGACTGCGAGAGCGAGAGTGAAGCTGTTGAGTTATGCATATGTTAGCGAACACTGAACCGTTTCCTCGTTTTGCGTCACGATGAACGTACAGAAATGTGCAAAACATCCCAAGGACGACGAGAGGCGTCGGAACGGACATCGTTAACAAGCTATAGTAGGACTGTAGAAGTTACAATGCGTTTTGGCAAGTGGTTTATAAAGGAACGTCAAGAGTCAGGAATCAAGAGTCAAGAACGAGAAAGGCGGAGTACGAAGAGGACGGGAACCAATTTGAACTTGAACGTGAATTTATAGTGTGCTTCAACGTCAAGATCCGTCACGGTCGTCTTGCCAGTGGTGCACCTTGACTTGACTTGACTTGACTCGACCTTTATAGCCTGAGCGCGCAGTTGAAAGTGGGCGATGTCCGACGTCTCTCTTGTGCATTGTGAGAGGTTACTTGTGGGTCTTTATAGTAGCCATGGTTCATGAAAGGGACCTTTTTCAAACTCAGTCATGTTCTTGGTGGCCGAAATGATGATCGAGGTTGTTGATGGCCCAATGGGACGCTTGGAACTTGGGTGGATGGCCAACGCCGAAGGGCGCATTATTCAGGCACCAAAGTTCCTTGCGAGTTCCGACAAGACGACCGTATATGGTGTGGATGTTGAGCGGGGTCAAGCCGATCTTATGGTTTGAGTTGCATACTTATGTTCTGTGACTTTAAAGAGGAGTGGTACTAACCAAGTCGTTGTAGTGCCTGTCGTGTGTTTTTGAGGTGGGCGTGGGTATAATAATAATAGCTTGTGAATTTGTTACTAAAAGTATCGATTGCGGCGACTAAAGTAAAGCTCTTGGTTATTATCTCAAGCTTGAGCTTTTTCGGTGCTCTTGGTATAGAACGATGAAGCAGCTTCTTTCTTGGTGATCGTCGACGAAAGCGGTGAGCTAGACTCGCTTGTGTGAACGGCGAGGCGGGTCACCGGGCCAGTCAGGCACAAAGCCTCTGTGTGACAGTTTCTGTGGTTGCGACAAGACCTTGACAAGACATTACTGTGGGTGTTGAGCTGACCACATATGGCGATCGTTCTTTGTCTTCTTTTTCTCGAATATTTTTATTATAGGCAATGTATCGAATGACTACGTGATTGAGGGTTTGTGGTGTACTTGATTTGTGTGATTTGTGCGTTAGTTACATGAAAATTTCAACCTACATACATATTAATAGTAGGCCTGATAATTACCAAAGTCGCCTGCTGCATGACATGCCGGCGCGGCTTCTGAATCGTCTTTTCGTTTTGGGTTACAACCTGGTTACAACATTCAGACGTCTCGACCTTCACTTTCAGCTTTTTCTTCATTAGTAAATGTGTCACCCTTTACCCTCCTTTACCCCACGATTCAGCAGAAACGGCAAGCTGTCCGTGTGGGGTATCATGAATGGAAGCCACTCCCAGATCCTCTTCAATCGGCGAACAGATCCGATAGGGGCTAAGTCGATCGAACGAATCGGCCGTTCCAGACCATCAGTGGCTGTGTCATGTGGTGTTAGGTAATCACTGTCAGGGACAAACAAGTCGATGCCATGTCTTGCCGCTCCACAACTTTTCCCCACTCTCCCACTCCCACTGGTAGTGGGTTGAACGATGAATCGAACGATTTTATTCTCATTATCAAAATATCTTCAATACGAGTTGGGTTATCTATGCTAGAATTCTTTGCGATGGAGCGTTTCATGAGACGATACGATAAGGTATGATATGGTATGGTATGATATGGTATGTTCATAAATTTACTTACTATCCACAATCCCATCTCATATCGGACATAACTTAAACAAACGAATGAATGAATTAGATGAACGAGAATAGCGTCAATCGTTGCACTATCGCCGTTGGTTTCCACAGCCCAAAGCGCAAAGTCCATGGATCAAGCTCAAGGCGTACTTAGGCATGAGGGTGTGGTTTGAAGATGTTGCGTAAAAATGAAGGCGAGGCAAGGGAATGAAATGTAATGAATGGAGAGGCGTGGGGGTGAGTTTTACCGGTTAACTTAACTTTGTCCTCGTTCCTTTCCCTTCCTATTGATATTCCTATTCATTCATCGATATCGGTATCGGTATCACAGTGAAGCGTGAAGCGTAAAGTATAATACAATACACTATAATTTCGTGAAGGGAAGGGAAGAGAAGGAAGGATAGGGATGGACAACGAGGCGACTCCGAGGGTATGGCTCCCTCTCACCCGCCCGCCATGTTGGAGATAAGAGAGGGGTTTGGTCTCACAGAATCAGGTTCGTTCTCATCGTGATAGGCGTCCGAGGTGCACTTATAAAACCTCGTAAAAGCTGTTACGACTTCAACCATCGCGCATAGCAGTTGTGGTCAACTTTGCACCGACTGGATGATACTTGTTGAAGGCGTACAGGAAAGCGATCACCAAAAGCAGTACTTTTATTCAATTCAATTGAATTCTGGTTAGGTTGGTTGCTTT
>NHTK01005646.1:0-12379 GCA_002938355.1 Panaeolus cyanescens | reverse complement strand
CAACTGCCCTAGAACTGTCATAATAAATGGTAACTACTAGTGAAAGCTCCGCCTCAATGCTACAACCTCGAATGATTTCTGAAGATTCAAGATCTACATACGTTGATGAACTCCGTGGTCTGTGATTACCGGGAAGCTCTGAACTTTACTCAAGGAGGAAGCTTGAAGAAGCTGAAGCGTGGATACAAGGATGCTCTTGGCCTTGAGATTGAGATTGAGATTGAGATTGAGATTGAGGAGCAGAGGTTGAAGAATTTGGCTCTAGTTGAGGGCTTGTTTTTTGGTTTGGAGAATGCTAGAAATATCTGAGGTGGTTTAATGGATAAAGCTCATGATCGGAGAGGATGTGCTGTGCTATCTTAAGTTATTTACCCGACACTATTGCCCACCATTGCTTCGTAATATCAGTATAATTTATTTAGATACATACATAGAATAAAATGAATGATACGAGACTGTGAAGACCTTATCTTGGTTGTATGAAGCTTTAGTTGGAGACGCTGGAAATCTCGAATTGACCCCAGAGTAGCTGCCCAGAATCAGACTCCAGGTGGCACGAATGTTACGGCCGTCCAAAAAGACAAGGTATCCTGTAACCCATAGGTATCAGTAACTCTGAGATAACGAGAAGTTGCAACGAAGGTTGAAGCCAGCCAGCGCTCAGACGAGTGACAAGTAGAACGAGAATTCTAAACAAGGAATAGGCAGAATTACAACAGGCATAGATATTATTCTGCGAGGACACAGCATATTTAGCACAAGCAAATCGAAAGCAAAACTGAAAGCATTTTAAAAAATCGTGAAAGCCGCGCAAAGGGACGGCCATTAGTGTTCTAATCAGAGGGTTGGGCAAAACAGTACCATCCAGGTTCTCTGTCGAATTCAAATATCTCGTGGACCTTCCGGACGAGTTCGTCAGCGTGGGCCATACTGTCAAGACTCTCCTGCGTCAGATTATGGGCAATAACCACTCCTAATGGCTCCCAGATACCGCCTGATTTGATGGGGACCAGCAGATGCGCAATTGTCTCCAACTCCTTAGGACGACCAGGGAATCGGCTGAGGAACATTTCATACGACTCAAAAAAATCCGTGTCTTCCGGCAAGAATACTGGCCAGTATTTGCGCAAGAAGAACTCCATGTCAGGGCCCGAAAGTGGGATAGCGTAGACCTGAGGATATACTATCTTCCCCTTGGAGTGTCGAGAGTTTCGTAGTCCGGGGCATTTCTTTGGAACGTAGAACATGCCTTTTCGACTGTCTCGAACCATCCTGTACAATATATAAGTTCAAGTACTTGATTGAAAAATCATGGCGTACGTTATTGTCCTCGGTGGTGGCTGCTCGTCGTCTTGAACCTTTTCAGTCCCTTCATGAAGAGACTCAGGCTCTGCGGAAGGTCTATTATCATGTCTGCCGTAACATGTCAGCAAACGGGTTGTACCCTAGAAATAAAAAACATTAATTGACGTACTGCATCGTATCCATTATTAATCACCTTCCCATCGATGTTTGCGACGCGTCTTATGATGATTCGACTCTCAGTTGAAAGCAAGTTGAAGGATAATTTCGACTATGTAATCAACGCTGAATCAACGTGTTCGAAGTTCGAAACGAAATTCAAACCCAGATTGAGCTCCGAAACAGCCCCGAAAATCTCCGCCTCAACGCTACACCCGCAATCATTTCTGAAGGTTGATCAAGTCACCTATCTACCTCAACGCCGTCGTCCATGATTAACTGGAATCTCTGAAGTTTATATAACTGAGGCTCTACCCACTACTCTGGTGTGGATCTCGCGGTACAGATCACGGAACTTAGCGCAACGTCCTGCAAGGAAGCAGTTTGAACATCGTTGGTCGCTGTCGCGAAACTGACGGGTTTTACCCTATCTCGCTTCTTTCGCATTCTTGTGGTGTTCTTCTGGGAAATAAAACATATCCGGAACTATCAAGCCACCTGGTTCAGCGTTGTTCTGCGGCTTGATCCAGAGCGCTTCTAAGCTTCTCGAGCGTATTACTTCCGCAATGCACCTGGTTTCAATTGCATCTCGACCTGCTGGCTTTTCAAGATCTGCACAATCATGTCAAGAATGATAACGATACGTTGACTGTTCCGAGTGGTTTATTTTTTGAAGTGTATATTCTTGGTGAGTATTTTTACATAGGCTTTGTTGATCAATTCATTTTGAAGGCACAAATCATCTTTGTGTTTTAATCAAGGTCATCATCGTGTGGCGATGCTTATGAGGTTACTTCATCTTCCGCCGCCTGGTCTTCAATGCTCCAACTTTATCCATAACCTCAGGAGGTCGCAAGCTGCATGGTCTTCGAGTTGAATGACGACGCATGCAAAAAAGAGTTCTCCAAACTCCAACCCGCTTTCTTGGCTGACCGATTTGGGCAGCCAAGGGATGGTTCGCTAAGCGAGTCGTCTTGTGAGATGGAAAGAAGCATCGTCCATTTCATACTTTTCTAGAGGGCTCATGGCATTTGCATGTGCAACAATCAAAGAGATAGCGCACTGAAATCAATGCTATCCCCCAAATCGACAGGAGCTCCCGTGCAAGCATTATGCGGAGTATATGACCTAGCCTGGACTTTCTGCGGACTCCAATTTGTCAATACATTCAAACAGCATGTGGACACCCTCAGGCCCCAGCTGTTTACCGATAGGAATCAATACCATACACACAGAGACGGTCGAACTAAACGCAAGTTCCAAGTTTCTGATCATTTCCTTTCGAAGGTTAGAACAGAATGTTGAAAGATACATAAATGTCATGGGTGTTATTCGGATCCACTCTCAACTTCCCCAGTTCCTCTTTTCTCTCTTTCTTGCTTCACCCGTTCTCGTCGACGAGTTATGTCCGAGAAAGCAAGAGACCCACTGGAGGCGTCGACTGACCCAGAGAGGAGGTCTTCTTACTCCAACGAGAAGCTGGAAAAGAAGGACTCTAAGGATGTCGCAGAGTCTGTCGTTGGAGAGGTTTACGACGATCCTCGTGTAATGGACTTGGATGAGAATGGTAATGAACGACCTATCGGTGAGCGTCTTAGTTATTTTTACTCTACGTCGATCTTTTGAAACTCATATTCCGTTTATGCGGCGACTAGTCACCGATTTGGACGTTGCTACCCGTCTCATCTCGTTGGAGGACGACCCAACTTTGCCAGTATTCACATTCCGTATGTGGTTCTTGGGCACTGGCCTATCCTGCTTCGGCGCTGTTCTTGGTCAAATCTTTGTATGTTACAAGTCCTCTTTGATGCGTGGCGATTGAACTAAAAATAAATTCTTTAGTATTTCCGCCCACAAACTGTTTTCGTCAGTCAGCTCTTCATCCAGATCATTGCCTATATTCTAGGCCGTGTCCTCGAAGAGATTATCCCTGGACCAGGCAACGAGCGAGACAACCTCAAGATGACGGATACCCGATTCTGGAGGTTCATGAACCCTGGACCTTTTAGTGCGTTTTATTTCGTCAGCCTTCATATCTATTCATCCTGTCGTCTTGTTATGTTACTAACTTTATTCTTCTTCTTTTTATCCTTTATTTCAGATATAAAGGAACATGTGGCCATCACCATTTTCGCTTCCACTGCCGCCGACTCCGCTCTCGCTATCAGCATTTTCGCAGCTGACGACTTGTTTTACGGCATCCAGCCCAATGCTGCGATTGGCATATTCACTCTAATCGGTATGTTAGACAACTTATCTACCTAGAATTAGACTAACCAGATTCTCTACAGGATCTCAATTAATGGGATACGGTCTTGGAGGTTAGTCCCTCCGCCGTCGCTGACTTTATGATTGGTATATTGACGCAATTTTTTCGCTACTCCAAACTAGGTGTTATGCGGTCATTCCTCGTTTACCCCACCTACATCGTCTTCCCGAATTTGCTTCCCATCGTCCAACTCTTTGACGCCCTTCATCGTGGAAAGAAGATCTTTATGCAGAAGAAGCGCGTCAAATTCTTCTGGATGGTGTTTATTGGTATCTTCGTCTGGGAATGGTTCCCTGAGTATATTGCACCGTACGTCTTACCGTTTCTATGATAATTAATGGTTTTATTCAATGACTAAGTTACTGACCATAATCATTCAATAGAACTTTGACTGGTATCAGTGTCTTCTGCCTCGCTAACCGCAATAGTCCTTGGTTCACTCGCATTTTCGGTGAGGCATTCGTACATACATTTTTTTATGTGTCAGGGTTCTAACGCTCCACTACAGGTGGTGCTGCTGGTAATGAAGGCCTAGGCATGTTCGCACTCTGTCTTGACTGGAACTACGTCGGTTCTGGTGGTGGATCAATGGGTGCCCTCTTCACCCCTCTGTCCACCCAGCTCTCCCTTTACTGCGGTACTGTTATGTGCATGTTCGTCGATTTACATTGCTCCTCCAAAATCCTCATCACATTTCACTCATACATTTTATGATCTAGGATCGCGTTCTGCGTAGCATTCCATCAAAACGCATGGAATGGGCAAAACTTCCCATTCCTCTCGCAGCAGCTGTTCAACCTTAACGGCACTCGCTTTAACCAGCGCGCCATTCTGGACGAGAACTTCAAGTTGGATCCCGCAAAGCTCGCAGAGGTTGGGGTTCCGTGGTTCGCAAGCTCCCAGGTTATCTCAAAGATCGGTTTCAACATGGCCATTGGTGCCACTGTAACTCACGTCTTCGTGTGGTATGGCAAGGATATCGTCGAGGTTATTAGGAAGTATAGGGTATGTACATGTGTAAATACAATGACCCAAGAGCTCACCCTTTTGGTTTAGGCTGGGGAGACCTATGATCCCCATCTCGCTAAGATGAAGGTTTGTTCTCTCCATGAATCTTACCTCCTCATATTTAATTGACGGTTGTTATAGGTTTACCCTGAAGTTCCGATGTGGTGGTACATCGCCATGTTTTTCGCCAGCTTCGCAATGGCAATGTCAACCTCCTACGCTGCCAAGTCTGGATTGCCTTGGTATGTGTTGCCGATCTTAGCTCGCACTGAGCCACCTCATAACCTTTTCCTCCCTTTTTTCTTCATAGGTGGGGACTGATCGTCGGCTTGATCATCTCCGCGATTTTCCTTCCCTTCGTCATCACAGTATACGCCATCACTGGTTTCTCTCCAAATATCCAGCATCTCGTCCAGGTAGGATTTTTTTGCTTGTCGAATCCTTGTCCATACGACGCTAACCGATATGGTAGATGATCGGCGCGGCAATGATCCCAGGCAATCCTCAAGCCAACATGTACTTCACTCTCTATGGTTATAACACTCTTGACCAGGCAAGAGGGCTGATTCGTGACCTCAAGATGGTGAGTGTAGCCGGCATTAGTTATGGGCCGGGCTATCTGATGAACAATCCGCACGCTTCCAGGGCCAATATACCAAACTCCCTCCTCGCGTCACCTTTACCGTTCAGTCGCTGGGATCCATCATTGGTGGACTGTTAAACTACGTTATCATGAAGACCATCATTTCCAGTCGTCGTGACATTTTGCTTCAAGTCCAGGGCACTAACATTGTAAGCTCATCCGTATACGCTCCTCATCGTACTTGCCAATACTTACGCAATGCAGTGGTCTGGCCAGCAAGTTCAGTCATTCAACAGTAATGCCATTTCTTGGGGTGCATTGGGCAGTATCCTCTACGCTCCAGGTGGCAGATACGCTGTGCGTTGAACTTCGAAACTCGTCAATGAACCTCCTATACTGACCTCAAGCGACGCTTGGCAGATCGTTCCATTCGGTATCCTCATCGGCTTGGCCGTCCCAATTCCCTTCTGGCTCATCCACAAGCGCTGGCCCAAGATCAACGCAGACAAAGTGGTGACTCCCATTCTCTGCTGTGAGTACCGGGTTTGCCGATTGATGGTTGGACACATCGCTGATTAAATTCGGGATTATAGGGACCCTTGGATACCTCAACGTCGGAATCAACAGCTCCGTGTTCACGACGTTTATGCTGGCTGTATTCTCGCAATATTATCTTCGTAAATACCGTCCTGGATGGTTCAGGAAATACAACTTCTTGTTGTCTGCTGCTCTCGATGGTGGAACACAGGTAGGATCGCACGTTTTCGATGCTTCGTTGTCTGTTATCTAATCCAACATCGTAGGTCATGGTATTCGTATTTACCTTCGCGGTTGCTGGCGGTAGCGGCCACGTTGTAGACTTCCCGCGCTGGGCATTGGTATGTAGTTCCGCTTGACCTTGACTACTAATGTGGGTTTCTGATAACATCTAGAACCCACCGGGCAATCCTGATTACTGCATGAGATTAACATGATCATGATAATGTAACGAACCAGTGTATTATTACTAATGTGAAGCATATTTTCTCTTTCTGTTTCCTATATTGTGAAATTGCGGACTACCTGAGCTCAGACTTCGATGCGTTCGCACACGTGTATGTTTTCGAAATCATCGATCTCTTGGTCGCTGCAAACTCGTTCTTCGGAGTTGATTATCGGGTACAGTGCGCTCATTCTATTTTATTTTTCAAGATTAGAAGATTGTCCATTCAAATACCCTACAAGCACCTCACAAATGGAAAGCGTATTTCTATGATATTCGTAAACCAGATCCGATATATTAAAGCAGATTTGTCAAGTTGGTTCGACAAGAGGATAAAAGAAGCGGTCGTCTGTAACATTTCAACGAAATGCAAAACGACTCGGATAGGTCTAACTTGCGAATTTACATTCAGCGCAGCGCGTACGCTGCAATGGCGCCAATTGCGAAGACAGCATTTTGAGCAGGTCAGACAACGAGCTGGTGCCGATACAACAACGATACAAGACTCGACTTCTCCAAACACGGCGATTTCGACACGTGAATGGTTGGGGTTCGGTGACCCTGTCAATGGGGCCCTCTAAAACTCTCGCTTGTATAGATTTTAGAAGTCAGCCGTATCTAACTGAGGAACTTGGCCTATCGCTTTGAATTCGGCTGTAATAACCAATTCGGTTTTTTGTCCCAGGACAGAGTCCATCTGGTTGGGTGTTGAGTTGATATATGGAAATGATGGAGATCTGAGCAGGGTTGCAGACATAAGATTTCCACTGGCTTTACTTAAGAGTGAATTGGTGGCGTCGATGGGAGTCACGCGACCGTGTCAATAATCGCCACTCCATTGTTCATAATGGTTGAAGTTGTTCGAACTGTTGAACAACCCACGTTTCCTCAATTACCACTAAGCCAAACTGAAATGTCTTCTACAATGGAGAATGAGCAGTAAGTTGATTCACGTCCTATATTATATGTCCTGGGCTTGCTGACATGTTCTTGTAGAACTACGCCTGTGGAAAAGGTCGACAACGAGCAGCCACCACCGAGGACAATAAAGTACGCCATGAATTTTCAGTCAAATACATATAAGCTTATGCATTGTATAGGATGGTTCGAGACAGCCAAAAAGACATGTTTTACGTTCCAAAGAAATGCCCCGGACTGCGAAACTCTCGACGGTCCAACGGGAAGATAGTACATCCACAGGCCTACGCTATCCCACTTACAAACCCCGACATAGTGTTCTTCTTGCGCAAGTACTCGCCAGTATTCTTGCCCGAAGACGCAGACTTTTATGACTCGTATCGTATGTTCCTCCACCGATTCCCTGGTCGTCCTAAGGAGTTGGAGACAATTGCGCACCTGCTGGTCCCCATCAAATCAGGTGGTATTTGGGAGCCATTAGGAGTGGTTATCGCCCATAACTTGACGCAGGAGGGTCTTGACAGGATGGCCCACGCTGACGAACTTATGAAGGAGGTCCAAAAGATTTTTGAATTCGAAAGAGAACCTGGATGGTATTGCTTTGTCTGATGACTCGGGGATTTTCTGATTAGATTCTTTTTTGTCACAATTTTTTACTTCCAATTCTCCTCACTCGAGAATCGACTCACCTTACAATTCTTGTTCACAAACCTTTGATCATTTTCCTATCATTTATCTGGCACCCCACTTCCCTACGCACATAAACTTGTAACTTAAATAAGCGTAGTTATTACTTTGGGCATATAATTACCGCGATGGGGTTTGGCTAAATGTTTCAGGAAATGGAGAAAATTTGTGCCAGATGTGCAATCGAACTTGAGATGGTTAAAGCCGAATGCAAAACGCCAAAATTCCTAAGGTACACACGGAGGCGGACTTCTCAACTCTGCAGAAGCGAGAGTTGTAGAGGGCATACATTTCTATTCAAATATGCCGTATAAGGCTTCTGGTAGGCCTAAAATTTGCAACTCCCCTGTCAATCAACTCTATGTGTAACTGTGCGGGTTTGGCCTATCGTTTTGCATTTGTCTGTAAGTTATCAGCACTGTTTTGCCAATTTGATGCATTAGGGGGGGTCAGAGCAACTTCAAGCGATTCGGGCGCGATTCTGAGTGATGATTCTGATCAGAATCGGTGTGCCAGAATCGTGCGAAACTCGTGAATCGTGAGCGATTCAAAACCGACTCTGGAGTCGGTTTTGCACCGGTTTTGCGATTCTGAATCGCAATTCTGTTACTTGTTTATTTACCTCTTTTTTGGAGCAAAACTGTGCGGTTTAACAACGAAAAACGGCGAGCACATTTCGCCTGAATCTTGTTGGAATCATACATCAGAAACGGGACAGAATCCATTGCTCTGACCCCCCCTATTGAGTAATAGCGCATCTCACGGCTACCGGTCTTGGCGCTCAATTCACCTTCGGTGACATCTTTGACAGGGTAGATAGTAAATGCTTCTCTGCCCATTGTTCAAGATATGTTCTTATCATTGTAATCGTGCTGACGAAGCCCTTTTTTACCGTCCAACAATGTTTTTGGAACGCCTGGGCTGGGAATGCTCTTCTCAAGATGAAATCGAACATGAGGCCGCTTCCATATGCAACAGTTTTTTGCAGACTGCAAACAAAGGGTCCAGTACCATCGCTCAAGAAAGCCAAGTCCACTTATCGTTCGACCAATACTGGTATGGTCAGTTGCTTGATAATTTGAGCTGTTCACTGACATTCCAGAATCTCACAACATAATATTCACAAATTTGTCCGCATTATGCGCCGCAAGAAGTTCTCCGATACCAATAGAAGCCTGTCAAACCAGCCATGTTTGTCATTTAGTCTGCCCTGGCATCCCCCACAGCTTCTCCTTGACAAGTATTGAGTCGTTCACTATCAGAGCCGATCTTGGGATTCCCAATTGCACTGGAAATTTGAACAAGTAGACGAGTTTATACTTTCAGCGACGCAAACTCACCTGCAGGCTGCATCCGGATTTAGTTCTTTAGATCTCATGGATTCAAACTTTTGATAAGGCAGATCACGTTGGGACAACGGCAGTTGAATCGCGATATTAGAGTAGACACCGTCACGGTATATCTAGCCTGGCTCGCATTTAGACTGTGACACCCTCCCCTCCCAACTACATCCATCCACTCCATCGATATCTCTACTATTTACCGCGACAAAGCATGCTCCACGGACCTGAGTCCAGCTTTCATTTAAACTTGCAACCGACCAGGTTGTCGAAGTACGAGACGGCAATGGCTATCGCCTACAGCACACGCCTGAATTTTCGGCGCTTAGAATCCCATACTCATGCCTTCTGGAGTCTTGTGGCCGAAGACCTGGCTGGTCACGATAACGAACGAATTCTCTGCATTCCACAGTATACCGTTACGATGCGCAAAGGTCCCAACAATCAGGACCCCAATATTTCGTTCGAATCAACCACAGGAAAGTCTTATCACGAGCGGATCCCTGACTTTATCTGTCTGTGGGTCGGAAGGGGTCTCCGTACTCAGCCGCGCCCCTTCCAGTTGGTTTCTGGACGCAAGGAAGATCTTCTCAAGAAGTTGCCACCCCCCAGTAACAACGCGAGCGCCCTCAGGGACTGGTGCACGAGTGCCCCTCATGGATACGCACCCATCCCCCAGCCCGACATATCTCCCTTGATTGATACCGGCGGAAAACCAGACTTTTGGTCGGATATCCTGAATTGGAGCACATCTAAAGTCGTTGCACGCACAACGCTGTTCCACATGGAGTTGAAGCGTCCTCCTAACCGTCATATCGAAACGCCACTACTATTCTTGGATTCTCTAAAATCCTTATTCCTCAAGGCAGACGTTTGTTCTTCTGGGCAACGTCAGCTGATCTTCTCGTCGGAGCCGAAACTCCAGCGGCTTATAACTATCATGGCGGTAGGGGAATGGTGGTGTTTTCAGATATCTGAGAGGGGAAGGAAGGGAAAGCCCCTATTTACCGCGTCTATGCAAAACGGACAGAACTACGAATTCCTCGACAAGAAGTGTTATCCTTCGAGTACCAGCAACACTCGCCCAGGCTATGCCCGCCCCTGTATCCCTGATCACTTCTGGGGTCTCGTTCCCAACAACTCTACCTCGACTCGGAATCCTTCAGATACCGTTCAATCTCACAATCCATCAGACCTTCCACTTTTAAAAGCAGCAGAGTCCCCAGCGGAACATGAAAATAATAAGGAATGCGAACTTGAAGACCAGGAGATATTTGATTATAACGGAGAAGATCTCATTCAGCAGGCCGGCCAAAACGAAGAAAAGGAAGAATCGAGTGGAGAGGAGTCGGACTCACCAATAGGCAGCAACATCCCCATGTCCAACAAGCCAGTTAGTAAGGACGTCCCTCAAATCCGCTACCTTCGACTTCATGACTCAAACGAAGAGGAGCAACCTGTTTCCTTTCTTCGTCAAGCTCTTCCGTTGTCACATCACCGAAGTAAATTCATGCTCTTTGGTACCCCTGCCTCAAATCAGAGAATCTATCTCATCCGGGAGCTTGTGAAGCGAGAGGCTGCCTTTTGGGAAGCGCAATGTGGCAATTCAATCTCATAGGTACTACCGGATATGATAGGGTAAGTGTCGCGACTTTCTGTTCTTCATTTACTAAATAGACTAATCGACGCTATTTTACAGTTCAACCCTTTCACTTCGACGCCCAAGCAAAGTTCTTTTTTTCTTTCCTGTCTGTTGGATTCATAATACTTCGAACACTTGATGTGGTACCTCGTTTGTCTGGTCAATGCCTGATAGTGTCTCTCGCGGTTGCTTCATTTAACTTTACTGTCTTCTGTATATAAAAAAAAACCGAGTCATTTTTGTCCATTCCCTCTCGTTTACACACGTCGCAAGGTATGAAATCGAACTGGCCTAAGCCCAGGAGCCTAGGTTAACGATCCTTCTCAATGACACGACATGCTCATGCTGACTAACGTATCTGCACTGATATTTCATCGTTCAATGTTCTAATTACTACCTGCAATCAAGATCAAACGATAAATACAAAGCATCTGCAAATACACATGTAGCGATGGGAAGCGATGAAAATAAATACATAATGATAGCACAAACTTCTTGAATCTTTAGCAATGAGTCCCCGTTAAAGGTATTCAGGCTGCCATCTGGGCATGTACGACGCTAGATTTGTTCGACAGTTCCCATGTGCGTATAATCCACGGCTGGTAGGGGCATTGTGATAAGACTTGTTCTGGCTGTAAAAAGAAATCAAAATGACAGAACGGCGTGCAGTACAATGGATAGAATATCGAGGAGATACCAGCAGAACCGGAGCATGCACATGTTCTAGAACCCATGAAATAATTGATCATCATGATCGCCCATTGTTCTGTAAATCGAAGCCTCTCCTGACGCACCAAGAAGGACATGAACATGAGTTGAATACAGCAACTTGAGTGCCTGATGATACCTTCATTGTTTGCGAGAATACGCGCCGAGAATGGAAATAGCCATGAGATAGTCGTATAGCATTTACCTTGCACTACGGACTCTTGGCTCCATCATGTGGTTTGCTTAACATCTAAGCAGCATCGCCTTTCTAACAGGGAAAAACATCGAATTTTTACATTTTGGAACAATGGACTGGAGATTACTAGTTTAGTACTTGCTCTCTTTTCCCTTGTATTCCGTGCGATATGCGCCTCGGAGAAAATTTTCAGGAAGATCCCTGCGACAAGAGCATGGCTTCCATTGTTGGTGAATACATTGAAAACCCTATCCCTGTTCGGTCTCACACCAGAAAATGGGAAAACGCGCAAACTAGTAGTATGATTATCACCATGTAGTTACTAGTTACCCGATTTTGGATATCGATGACTGAAAGGACTTCTGCATCATTCGAAAGTGATTTCATTATAGTCGAGGGGAAATTCCTAGAATTATACGACATTAATTTTTGCTGTAGCCATCGTCTACACTGCAGCAGGTTTTTTCAATAGATATCCCCAAGCGCCAAGGATCTACAATCATATCACCTAAACAGTACAAATAATCGCACGTTGAACACCATCACAAAATTGACCAAAGTCATACAAGGTATATAGAATACCCT
>NHTK01005645.1:0-12331 GCA_002938355.1 Panaeolus cyanescens | reverse complement strand
ATCAAGGAATTCTTCGTCATGAATAAATGGCATAGGTCAGCTGTGCCCGTGCCTCTGTTGCTCTTTCCATCTTATTCTGCGCCACTGCCAGTTACAATACCATGATTTCAAATACGCCGTCTTCAGAACAAGAAAAGGGAATGTTACCAGAAATTCGGATCAACAGTTGAACCCAACTTCAAACCAGCAGCAACAAGTCGAATGACCCACTGAAACCACGACCAAATCGCTGATTAAAATGCACCCAAGATGGTTACGAGATTTCCCACCCATCCGAGAGTGGAGGACTTGATCCTGTGATCGATGCATCTGTCCCGCTTGAAGCTTCGTGTTCTTCGAAGGATATCAGTCAATATTTTTTCTGAATTTAAATCGACTTTCATTTGTGATGGTAGGGTAAGTGCTGGTAAGTGCAACAAACTAATCGTACCCGCGACCATGCATCATGAGCGCTTTGTTTGATTTTGAGTTTCCCGATCTTGAAGCTTCGCATCGGTCCGAAATGCCACGGTTCTGTAAATCGGGTATTCCGAATCCTTGTCATCAGCCAACTTCAAGCACTTGATTTGTGGTGGTGACGTCGTGAAAGACATGTGTTCAAGCGGAGAGATGATTCAGGTCCCATTTGGTTTGAATTACCTTTTCTTCATGACTCGGGCGCCCAAGGTACCTGTCCCACAACACAGGTAAATTGTAAATAATTCACAATAACGCAGCTATAAAAGCCAGCAGTTGAAGTCGCTGAGTATCTCAGACCTCAACGAACATTCATTCGAAGTCAAGCCTCTATATCACAATGATCTCTGTACGTGTCTTTGAACCCGCCTGCCTCGTTGACATCATGCTGACTCTCTTGTTTTAGGCTACCACCGTCATCGTCAACTCCGCCAACTGCGGCAGCTGCAGCAACAACGCGTATGTTGCGTCCTATGCTTTCCCCCGCTCATGTTTAGATCGCTCAATTTTCTCCATTGTTTAGCTGCGAGTGCAAGTCCGGCGAATGCAAGTGCTGAATCCGTATCATCAATCCATCGCCCAACGCCTTTCCTTGGTCATCGAAGGCGCTGTGCATTTAGCCAGCCCTCATTCTTCAGCATCACGAAATTCGGTGTCGGCCGCTCAGTGATGGAATACCTACATTTGTTTTGTTCTTATCAATAAACCTCATATAACCAATTGTATCACCGTTGTCACTTTTTATTGTGTGTGCACGCGCTCATCTCTAAGTTCTTTCGCATGCGAGTGTAGTCTACTTAACTGAGCTCATGTGTCTTCTTTGTATGACTCTAGGCCATCTCTCTCCCAAGAAAGTGCCGTGCAGCAGCCAGCCTCTGTCGTGCCTATAGCTAAAAACCACATCTCGAAAATTCTTCACGTCGACCTCGGTCTTGTCTTTCCGCCCGAGGATATCACGAAGAACCCATGCTCATTTTCATTGCCATGATCTCTCTACCAAGTATACCAGGTACACCAACACATTAATTCACCTGCCCTACATCGCCGTGTTGCTATGTCACTGTGTCGTGTGATCATGCGCCTGTACTCAGGCTATTCCCACTATCAACTCATTCCAATTTTGTCATACTGTTTCCTCCAAGTCAACCCCCCAAAAAATGCGTCATCCATCAGCTCTCCAATGTGCCCAGCAATTAAAAAATGACTCCGTGGAAGCTTTTCGAAGCTCGCGTGAATTTTGTCTGACTTACGCCACTGGTACATAGCGTCAGAATACCGCTCATGTAGATGTCCTCACGAGCATCTTCTGCATTGTTCTTAGAATTTAGATAAAAAAGTTACATTCGGCGGAGATCCGGATCGTCAGGGCATTGACTCTATCTACCCTGGCAGCAAGTTACAAAGGACATAGATGAAATCACTACGCGACACGGATTGATGGGAATGCTTGCCTGATTTGGTTAAATCGCAGATAAGATAGACGCTTGGCAGACCGACAAGCGACGTAGTGATAGGGTTGAGTCCAATGGAGTCAGCTACATCTTCCCAGCTTGACGTGGCGCTGACATCTCAAAATCTCTGGTCTTTGGGCTAGTAGAGATCTTTTATCAAAGTTGACTCATGTATGACTTTCCCTTGTGCGTTCATTGAGGTCTCTGATTTCTCAATCACGATAAGCGCTTTGCTTATTTGATCATGAAACCCATTCGGCGGAGTGATGCGACCTCGTACCGGTCCGATGCGCCACTTAGCTATTAAGCGAACGTTCCTTAATGCCACTCAGCTGTGTATTACATCTATTTCTTATTCTCCTTTGTGAATTATAAGTATTGCAAGTGCGGCTCAGCCAAGGACAACACAGCGTTGTGAATATACGGCTGAAACAAAGACAGTCGTGGATGGCCATGGTATCATGCAAGCATCGATTTTACCAGCACCACCAGGGTTAGAATGTCAAGTTAATAAAGTCTAGTCCGTCGATATCTTCTGATTCGAGCTCGTGTGCAACGATATCCGTTCTCCGCTCGCGTGCCGAATAGATTGGTAACTATCTCTTTGCTTTGTGCCTAAAATGTAGCTTATTCAGGTCCCATCGACTCTATTTTGTTTTCTCTTCCGGTTTCCGACATACAAGCCTCCGGTTCCGCAGTACGGGTTCCAGGGTTCGTCGTAAATAATCCACAATAATGCAGATATAAAAGCCTGCCCTTGAGGAGGCAGACCACCCCAGACCTCAACGAACGTTCATTCGAAGTTAAGCCTCTATACCACAATGATCTCTGTACGTCTCTCTCTCAGCATTTGCTCGTAGCTATTGGCCTCACTTTTTTCTCTAGGCTACCACCGTCATCGTCAACTCTGCCAACTGCGGCAGCTGCACCAACAACGCGTATGTGTCCCTTGCTAGACCTATGCTTCGCATATCTGATGTTGATTCCATTATCCAGTTGCGATTGCAAGACCGGCGAATGCAAGTGCTAAATTCGCATAATCAATCCGTCGTCGAGCGCCTTCCTTTGTTCCCCGAAGGCGCTATAGTCGGTCCTCGTCTTCCAGCACCAACAGTCACGGCACCGACTCACGATGGCGTACCATAAATTGAATCCAACTCATCCTTGTTTGTGTATATCATTCAAACCCATAAAGCCAATTGTATCATCACGTTTGATTTTCTTGATTGTGTGCGCGTCTCCTTACGTTTCCTATGCCTCGCTGAGTGCTGCATTGAGTCTGTGTTCAGGGTGAGGAAGGCGATTGAGGTTTTTCTGGGTCTATGATCATACAGGCATACATTACATTACATTAAGATAACCTCATGAAGTATATCGCACTCTTATTTGAATGGTGACAGACTTGACCATATTCTCCCATCCCGGAAACTAGGAAAAGGTCAGTTGAAAGGTTCTCATAGTATAAGATGATATGTCAATGTACCTTTGCTTGTGCTATAATGGCAATTCTGTCATCGGGTTGCAGCGCTTCGACAAAACCATAATTTTGTCCCCGCCCCGTTTCATCGATATAACTTTTAACGTGACCAGGTTGAGGAGCATCACCTCGATTCCAAGTGATGCTGTGCTGAAAATATTCCCTTTTGGCTCTTCTATTCCTGTGAACAGTCCATACATCTTCGGTGGAATAGAGGATGTGCATATCCGTGTCTCTGGTCTTCCAGTATTCGTGTTCCACAACAGTAGCAGTGGTGAGAGCGCGACGAATGTGCGAAGGCCTAGATTTACTGTCGTCAACCAGTTCCTTTACCACGAGAATTTGTTCCTTGGACTCAATGTCGGCAGCTGCTTTCAATGCCTTTTCGGTTGAAGAAGTGTCCACATTCTTGATGATCTTTGCGTCAAACCATGTCCACGAACCCTCGTATTCTCCTGAGAATCCATTGCCATCCTTTCGAATCAGTATCTCTTCCATTCAGTGATCTACATTTCTCGCAGATATACTCACCACGAAGATTAGCCTCCCCTCCCCACCCTTGATCACGACTTAACATTGTGAATGATACAGCTTGGATAGTGAATGGCGATTGATGAACCATTTCGGAGAGCTTTGGTGTTAGGGCACATGATGCGCTTTGGGTATCGCCAGAACGTGCGCGAACAAGCAGAGGGCGCGCCCCGAAATCAAAATGGCATGTCAGTAAGCAGTCGGATCCCTTCTCAGACTCCGTATGGGCTTCGTGGGTGATATCTAGTGGGCAATTACTTTGTTGAAATATGCTGCGAGCAATAAGGAGAGAAAACATACCGATTTTGGGATAACGAGTGGTCATTGACGATACGAAACTGTCCGTTTGAATACCAGCTGATAGTTTGAGAGCTTTTGAGAGAGTAGATAAGGTTTCGTAGCTGATTCCTCAAGCTTATATGTACAATTCGCATTTGTAATAAGTCGCATTTAATTGCATTCATAAAGCTCACCTGGAATCCGTGACACCAGTAGATACCAATAGAAGCTGAAATTAAGCACTTTCTATCCCTTGGACCAGAAAGGCTGAGGAACACAATGAAGTTCGAATTGAACTTGAACGCGGGGAGGACGGAGCACTAATCATCAAGCCGATACTCGGCAGCCAATGGCTTTCGCTTTAGACAGACTCAAACTCTGACCCTCTGCACAAAAGCCACAACAAGATTTTATTGGGACTGATTTTCGGTGAAAGTATATTGTAATTTTAAAGAAATTACTACGAGTCTCAAGAATATAAGCCTCAAGCTTGAAGCTACGAGGTAACAGGTTCGAACTCGTTCGAACTTCGAGAGGGCATTGATGGGGTGTGCGAATCAATTACCAGAAAAGGTATGTACATACCCCGTTGAATGGTCTGCGTTCAATGCGGTGTTGGCGTCAGGCCATTCCGATTGACAGGCTGTGTGCTTTTGCGTCCTCCATCCTGACCACAATATGTTCTGGCAATCATGTTTTAACTTCTGCTTTCATCATATATTATGGCTTCAGACGAACTGACTCGCCAACCAACGCGCGTAGACAGTCAAGAAACACGAATACAGGTCGAAGTTGAACAAGAATTACCGGATTCTCCAATACGCTGGGATGCGCCCGAGAAACCAGGGAGAGTTAGCTCTCAGTCGCAATATTATTCTGTGCAGGATAATCCATACCAGCAGTTTGTATGTCCGCTGCTTGCTTTGGGCGCAATGACGATTGACATTTGCACAGGCTTCACGGAGGCAGAGTCGTATTCCCAACCTGAAGGCGGCATCTCCATATCCTGGATCACAAGCCGACATTCACGAGCAGGTAATACTTATCTTGCAAGAAATAAGAATTCAAACTCATGGCTCTACTAGGACCGTCCATGGAAATGTGGTGATCCTTACCGACATCTAGTCCCCACAAAAGGCGATTCGTGGCATCGCTGCCATAAACTGGCCGAAAAATATGACAATGAAATGTGCGACGCCTGGAAGGAAGAAGTTGATAAGCTCCTCATCTTTGTATGTTGCGCCATTAATCAGTTTTTCGTGTGTTTTTACAACGAGAATGCATTTTTACAGGCAGGTTTATTCTCGGCAACTGTTACAGCTTTCACTGTTGAATCCTACCAATGGTTATCCGAAGAATCAGAAGATGTTTCAGCAAAGCTTCTAGGTTACATAGCAAACCACCTTTATAATTCAACGGCCACACGGCCCACACCTCCTTTCGACTTTGCTGCCGATACATTCTCAGTAGACTCATCGGACGTTCGCATCAACACGGTCTGGTTTTTGAGTCTTACTCTCAGCTTAACCACCGTCCTCATTGGTATTCTTTGTTTACAATGGCTGCGAGAATTCCAACGCGATGCAGCCTTGCCACATAAAGAAGCGGTTGCCCTAAGGCAGATGCGCTACGAAGGACTGCTTCATTGGAAAGTCCCTGAAATTCTATCGGTACTTCCCATCCTACTCCAACTCTCCCTCATCTTGTTCTTCATGGGTCTTTTGGAACTTTTGTGGACACGGAATCGAACGGTAGCCATTTTCGTTTCTGCCGTTATTGCAGTCGTAATGCTCTTCCTTGGAATCACAACTGCCCTGCCGGCTCTCCAACATGCGTTTACAAGGGATAATCACCTCCGAATTCCCCAGTGCCCCTATAAATCACCTCAGTCATGGTTGTGCTATCGTTCGTGCAACGCCATTTTCCGTGTCATCAGTACCCTCCAGATACCGAAATTCGAGTTGCCATTTTTCCATCGTCTCTTCAAATCAGCGACCGATTTGAATTGGATGACATTCGACATGCGATGGAGGCAACTTAGAGACGCTGAGGAAGTGGTCAGAGGAACTGCCAAGAAGCTAAGGGACTCAGACGACCTCATACACAGCTTGCAATGGATCAACAACACTTTTACGCAGAGCGTTGAAGCTGTATATCCCATTTACCACAATCTCGGGGACATGGATATTTCCGTTGCAGCTGCTACAGTGTCTGGTTTCTACCAGGATGGCCAAATCGATAACGCCACACTCAGAGTTATGTTGGATGATCGCTTCTCGCCCACCGAAGACCAAAAGCGAGAAATCATTCTGGCATATTACCTGCACCTCCACTGTGAAGCACACCCAATCCTGAAGCCGATGTACGTCGAGAATGTTATTCGGATCCTCAATTCGCAAGAAGTCCCGCCCTCATTCTACGAATGGATTTCTCAAATCCTGCAAGACCTCGCCACCGCTTCGCCATCCAACACGTCTTCGTCGGCACTTTTAAACCCTGACCTCTCCATCCAAGCCTTGCTGTGCGTCAAGAACCTTATCACCCGCAATCGTCGGGGTGGGCTGCAGACTCTGGACATTGTCGTTGCCTGGTCTTTGCTACATCGCCTTTTATCATCCTCGATATCAACTGTGCCAGACGACCGCTCCGTGGACGTAAACGTGAACACGCATTATCTCAAGGTTGCCTGCGATCTGTTTGAGGTATTTGAAGGATGGATTGCTCAGGGAAAAGCTATAGAAAGATGGGAAAGAGTCAAAGTATGTGCAGAGGGAATGATGACCATATTCCCACCTTCCACCGACATAACGGTGCTCCAAAGTTTATGTCCAGAGATGGACAAGGCTGTGGATCTAGTGCAATCTCTAGAGGACCACATCGATGCCCTTGGCGGGCCGTCAGCGATTCTATTGAAAGAAGGATGGTGGCTGGATTATTGGGATTTGTACACGGAAGATGATTGGGGAAACCTTCTAAAGAACTTTCAAGCTGTGTCGGGGACGAGTTAACTTGTCTTTGTTGATGTATTCGGTAACAGCCATATCTATTATTCGCTTTTGATGATCTATTAATTAACTAGTTCGCCTTGCAGTGCCGGAGAAGCTCGCCTTTGAACCCCATGACGGCGATAATCTAAAGTGCAAGCCATTAAGCAACGTCGAGAAAAGGAGAATCGAGGGGTCATTTGCGTTAAGTCCACTCATCGGCCTTTACCATTCCCGTGTTTTGTCCGTTCTCAGCTCCATCATTTTGACAGTTAGTGGGTTATGATGGCTTTTACGCAGGACAGTTCTTTGCTCAAAATATCACGCACCGACTGCCATCGGATGTTACCAGAGTTGCAAATCAAAAGCATGATGCATAATTATATCTCTCTGGATATTTTCCCATCTCTCCACATGTTCTGATTGAGATGTCAATAAGACTGTCAAGCTTCTTGACTTAAAACTCTAGAAATTGCCCTTAATGGACGGGTGATTAATAAGGAGAGTTAAGCAACTTTACCTCGACCGAAGAATCATCAACTCCTGTGACACTTTTGTTTCATTTTTGGTTTGGTGTATGGACGACGCCATCGCTCATTAGGCCATACCGAGTTGTCCGTAGACCGACATACAGCGCAATCTTTATATCACGATCAAAGAAGTGGAAGAACGAGAAGCTGCCTTGTATGTTTAAGGCTCGGTTACACACATTCAACATCCCCGAGCATGACTACGCAAAGTGGTGAGTTTTGTCTATACATAGCTACATCATGTTCTTATCTAAAGATATCTCTTAATCATTAGACATCGTCGCGGGGTATATAACACTTCTGGTCGGTGTTTGTGCTTTCCTCCACATCTTCATCTAAACATGTCTGAAATACCTGAAAGGCGTACTCTGGGCGGTCGATTACTGCCACCTGCCTTCGGAACTGTGACTCTACCTGAATGTGTCGACTTCCATACTACCCACAATCCCACCCATCCTATTTACTGCTTTAGCCAGGATGGCGAATCTGAAATTACCAACATTACTCACCTTGAGTTTGGACGTGCTTGTGATCGCCTTGCCCATCGAGTGAGACCTGGTCGACAAGGCCCTGATGATGAGGTCGTTGCCGTGGTCGCCCTCTCTGACACGTTGCTGTATCAGACAGCCACAATAGGCCTTATTCGAGCTGGTCTTCGAGTTGAGTGACAACTACATATTGCTTTGTTCGTCATGCTTACATTTTCGCAGCCATTCCTCATGTCTCCGAGAGCCACCCCTGAGATGATTCTAAGCATGATGAAAGACTCGTCTTGCTCTAGAATCCTTACCACCGAGAAGACACTTCAGCCCCTAATCTCAGGCATCCGTGCTCAATTCCCTAAAAACCATCCAAATGGCCCTGAATTGGTGGTGGAAGAGATGCCTCCACTCGACGAAATATATCCTAAACTTGGCCGTGAAACGGCCGAAGACCCGTTTGAGCCATACCCAAAGGCTGCCAATAAGCCCCCACTTGACAATGTGATGCTTTATCTGCACTCCTCTGGGAGTACGGGTATGCCCAAGACCATCCCGCATACATATCGTTCAATGATCCAATGGGGAAGCTTTGGTAATTGTGATGTTTCTTATAATTCGACATATGCTCACGATAATTGAACCGTTTTCTAGAACTGGTGGACTTCATGCGTACTAGGAATCCCCAAACCGTGTTGGGCGGCATGCCACTTCCATCCTTCCATACAATGGGAATCGTGGCTCAACTCATCAACCCCATGTACTCACTGGCAATAAGCGCCATATACCCACCTACTGCGACAACTCCTGGGTCCTTGCCCGTGATGCCAACTCCAGACAATATTCTAGATCACATCCGAAGAACGAAATCGAACGGTATAGTTATGGTGCCGGCATTAATTCACCTTTGGGCGCAAGACAAAGCCAACCTTGAATTCCTCGCCACACTATCATTCATTGTAAGTAATCAGCTTAATTTATTTGTATTTTAACTCTTACTCACATTGATGGGGCAATTACATTAGATTTCAGGAGGTGCCCCGATGCCGCCAAAGACGGGCAACCTACTGGTTAAAGCAGGTGTCCAGCTTACCTCAGTTTACGGAGGGACTGAAATTGGATGCATTTCTGTTCCTTTTTCAAATACTGAAGGACCCGAAGACTGGGAGTACACTGCCTTTGACAATTCCCTGAATATCCGGTGGGATCCACAAGGAGACGGAACTTTTGAGCTACAGTTCTTGGTTAGCCACAACTTCGTTGATCCAAGAGGTTTTAGTAGAGCTAACATTGGGTCTAGGCCTGCGAAAATCACCATCTGCCCATACAAAATATGCCGGGCGAACAAGGATATGCGACATCGGATATCTGGGTTCCTCACCCCACCAATCCCAAATTGTGGAAAATGTAAGTGACATTAGATATGACCTTCAAGTCCCATTCATTCAAGTCATTTTAGCGTTGGCCGAAAGGACGATGTGATTATGCATGCTTCCGGGGAGAAAACTGTTCCTGCGCCGATGGAAAACGTTCTTTTGACAAGCCCCTAGTAAGCCGACATTTCTCTCTCGCCACCCCAGCAATTACATTGTTCTAATAATAAATCTCATCAGTATCGCAGCAGCTATCTACTTTGGACGTCAAAAAGACCAACCCGGCATTTTAGTTGAACTGGCGCCTTCCCGAGCAGTTGACACCACCAACCAAGCCGAGGTGATTAAAGCGAGAAACCTCATTTGGTCAGTTTGCTCTGCTACATCTCGAGGTTATCTGAACTCAACTACTACCGTGTACCTCCCGTAGGCCTATTGTCGAAGAAGCCAATAAACTCGCACCTGGGTTCAGCAAAGTGTTCAAGGAGCTCATCCTCTTCTCTTCTCCCGGAAAACCTCTTCCGCGGTCTGCGAAGGGTACGGTGATGCGTAAGGCTGCTCTAGCCGCATATAACGATGAGATCGAAGCAATGTAAGTCAATTGTCACGGCTCATTGCAAATTGTTGACGTATTTGCTCTTCAAGCTATGCCGAGGTGAACTCTTCCAGCAATACGGCGTCCGTTCAGCCACCTGAGGATTGGAGCAAAGAAAAAATCCAACCGTGGTTGTTGCAACAACTCGAAGATTTGGTTCCTGGCAAATCTTTCGTTCCAACAGTCGACTTGATGGAACAAGGTCTGGACAGGTAATCTTATATTTCGTTGCTTAACGTTGAAAAGCATACTCATCTCTTGATTCCCTATTTTTTTTTGCGTCGTATAGCCTGGGTGTAACCATTCTTAGACGTCGAATTAGCGCAGGTCTCCAAGCAGCTCAATTGTCTGACATCGCAACACATATCACGCCCAATGTCCTTTATCAACACCCTTCCCTCGAGAAGTTGTCTACCTTCCTTTCCACCTTCATCGCTGATCCTGCTTCATTCTTCTCATCCATGAATCGTGTTGAGAATGTCGAAAAAATGATTGAAAAGCATAGCCATGGTCTTGATTTCCGTGTCGCAGAATCAACGAACTCCTCTGGAAAGATTTGCGTCTTGATTACGGGGACAACTGGAAGTCTAGGCGCTTATCTTCTGGATTCGTTCCTTCACAACCCAGAAGTTCATACTGTTTATGCATACAATCGCCCCTCTGAAAAGCAGTCACTGTTGCAGAGGCATCAGTCGCGCTTTGTTGAAGTTGGCCTTGATGAAGCTGGTTTGAGATCTCCAAAGATCAAGTTTTTGGAAGGCGATCTTAATCAGCCACGCCTCGGTTTGGACCAAGCAGCTTACGATGAGGTGAGGATATTGTTCTCAAACTATGCGAAACGATGCTCATTCAAGTTTTTCTATAGTTACTGGAAAACCTTACCGTAATTGTTCACAACGCCTGGACAGTCAACTTCAATCTCTCTCTTTCTTCGTTCGAATCCAACATCGCTGGAACTCGACAACTCATCGATTTGGCACGAGACTGTCGTCATGGATCATCCACTCGCTTCATATTCACTTCATCCATTTCATCAGCGTATTCATGGGACCAAACTCGAGGTCCTTATCCTGAAGAAGTGATCCTGGATGCTAGGTACAGCGTTGGCATCGGATATGGAGAGAGTAAATACGTTTGTGAACGCGTATGTATATTTATTCGTCCTCTCGTCAGTTATACAAAAATACTAATGAGGAGTGTAGATCCTTGAACGTAGTGGCATTCAAGGCACAACAATCCGCATTGGACAAATTTCTGGCGGTCAACCCAGTGGAGCATGGGCTACAACTGATTGGGTTCCCATCCTCGTCAAGTCTAGTGTTGCCATGGGTGTCCTTCCATCTATGTCAGGGGTTTGTATTGTTCATCCATTTTAACGATGAACGCTTCTGACATGAGTTGACATTTAGGTCACCTCATGGATCCCTATGCACACCATCTCCCAAGGAATTCTTGACGTCGCGTTGTCGCAGGACATTACTGCTGCCTACAACTTTGTCCATCCAAAACCCGTCCAATGGGAAATCCTCATCAAGCACGTCAATAGCGCGCTGGTTCAACAAAGCATTGTGAAAGAGCAGCTATCCGTGGTCCCCTTCGGTGAATGGCTTGCGAAGCTCGAAGTTCAAGTCTCAAATGCTACTTCAAATCTGATTGAACGGATTGTACGTCCCATATTAATAACTCTGACATGAGATAAATGCTAACAGAAACCAACTAGCCTGCTATCAAGCTCGTTGACTTCTTCCGTGGGCTCAATGCGTCGATATCGGCAGCATCTGCAACAGGCCCTGTTACTGAAGCAGCAGGAGGTCCTTTGTTTGCCACGAAAAAGGCGCAACAAATTAGCGAGGGAATCGCAAACCTGCCTCCCTTGTCCGATGAAGACGCCTCACTGTGGATTAAGTATTGGAAGTCGACGGGTTTCATCAACTAAACCCAACATCAATAGGCATTGTGCTATAAAGCAATTTTTTTGCGTAAAACTGTAATTGTAATTATGAATGTCATCTTCTCTTTGGCTCGCATTAGTCTATGAGTGGGCAAATATCTATTTCACCCACCTCAATGCCCTTGAGCACCAGGAGCGTGGTGGAGCGTGAGGACGCCATGTACAGGCTATGTGAACCATATCACATGGCCGTGTGGCGAAATGGCATCGCGTCTGACTACGATC
>NHTK01005644.1:0-12327 GCA_002938355.1 Panaeolus cyanescens | reverse complement strand
TGGACGCAAATGGAAGGGGCCTATCGTTATGAAAATGGCTGTAATTCTGAAAATCTACGTTCAACCTTTTCTTCTCCCTGTTCACATCTTTTCATGCTCTTCGCTGCTTGAATATCCTCCTTCATTCATTGTAATAATATATAATTCCACCTAATGGCTAACAAAAATTCAGAACCAGCTTTACCCCAGAGTTCTCTGCAGCGAGGCAAGGCTTGTTTACGATGCAGGTCAGTGCTCGCCGTATTATCTCTTTGATCTCGGTCTCTAAAGCCCTTGTATGCATCTTATTTATACAGAAAACGCAAAATGGTGTTTTGTCTTTCCATTTTATTTATCGCTAATTCTCTTTCTGACCGAGATTTAGAGGTGTGATGGTGCAAAACCCGCTTGCCAGCAGTGTACACGGGCAAAGAAGGCCGATGCTTGCGAATACGACGATGGCAAGGGTAAAACACGCACCCAGATCCTGAGAGAGACCATATCAAAACTTGAGCAGAGGGTTAGAGAGCTCGAGGACCCAGATTATATCAACTCCAACGTTCCCTTATTCCACCCAGGACCTCATCATCTAGGTCATTCCCGGTCCAACTCGTCGTGCTCGTCCTTTGAATCACTTTCTCCATATCTCTCAGCCCCTCATTCACCCTTCCCGTCAGGTGAGTTTTTATATTATTATTTGCGATCTTCTCGCGATCGCTAATCGACCCCAAGAACCTTCACCAGCATCACCTCATGGATCGTGGTCGCAGCTTCAGGTCAGTCATCTACATTATTATTTACCAGGAAAGCGTAATGACAACCCCCTTGTATACATATTCAGAGTTTGCCCTCTCCTTCTCCTTCCCATTTCTCCCAGGAGATCGTGTTTGACGCCCCTATCAGCCACCTCCAACCAGGCGTCGATCTCGCACAAACACTGTTCGTCTCCTTTCTTTTTGTCTTTATAGAGCCTTGATTTACTAACAATGGGATAATAGCATCGATATATTCACTCCTCATGCTCGACAATGCGGACTAAATATTCACCTGGGTCGCCTGAGAGAGAGCGTTACCCTTCCGCTCAATGAGCAGCGTCACCCCGTACTTATGAACACTGTCTATCTCTGGGCATGCTTCGTGTCGAGACCCGAGCCATTGAGTCAGCACGAAGATCACTATCTTCAGCAGGCATTGAATGTCCTTCCTGATGCTCTAAGAGCCGGAGACAGATTGATCGACCTGATACAAGCATCTTGCCTACTATCTTTATATTTCCTCGCAAATGGTCGCCTATTGGAGGGCAGCTACCATGCCAGTTCTGCAGCAGCTCTATCCCTCCAAATTAGCCTTCATAAGGGTATAACAGCGGGTTCTCAGCCTACAGACGTGATGGAAGATCTCAAACCTCAGAAAAGCAGTCTTGAGGATGGGGAAAGGATCCTGACGTTTTGGCAGGTCTACAACTTGGATTTGTGCTGGTCTATAGTTCTGCATAGGCCACGCACCATCCAGGATCCAATCAATTCTCCTCACTCGATCGTTTGCCCGTGGCCGCAGGAAATCAAAGACTATGAATCAGTTCGTATTCCAGTTTAGATGCACAACGTCTTTTCGTGCTGACGTATCAATACTCCCAGGGACACTATACTGCGCCTAGTTCATCGCCAGTTGTCCATGCCTTTCTTGCTGGTCATGCCAGTCCTGGCAGTTATACAACCGCTTCCTTGCGTGTGAAGGCGTCTACACTCTTCTCCCAAGCGGACGGCCTGTGTGGTGACTGGACTCCAAGCAAAAAGCCTACATCAGAATTCATCAAACAGTTACAGTCTCTAGAAAACATAATCTCTCTCTTTATCTCTACATTGCCCGCAGTTCCATTTGACATGGCTTCCAGCGAGGACAAATATTCGCTCATCGTATCGCATACCATGGGAAATGCCGCTATGATCCACCTGCATCGAGCTTTTGCTTTGAATGAGGCTGCTTCTTCTGAAAAATGCTCGCATGCTGCTCGTGCTTGTGTATCCATCATAAAGAATTTGACTGAACAAGACTATTTGTTCTTGGAGCCAATCATTGGGGTGCGTTATTCGACTATCATGCGTTTAATAACTAACGACCAATTTATAACAACGTCAACAGCCTTGCTGGTGGTCAGTGGCAGATATTCTCATCCGGGAGCTGGATGCGGTTGAGGCACCGTGGGCCCTTGTTGACAGCAGCGAACTTCGACATGAACTTGGGGTACTTTTGTACGCTATGACCACTCTCAGCACTCGGTTCCCTGTGGTTGTTCCTGCTGTAGCAAAGGTGCAAAAACGCCTGGCCATCAGTTAGATACTAACACAAGTCAACACTCATTTTAACTCGAAATTCCCTGGATTTGGATCTATGACACGCTCCTTATATTTTTCGCTTTTCTATTTGATCACTCACACTCATTTTCGGACTGAAACGCTCATGGACGTTTTCCCTTTTTTTTGCATTTGTTATGATTAATGACTTTCTACCGCGAGACATGGACTCTGCACTTTTTCATTCAATTTGTTCAAGGACATTCGAGATATGGACTCGCCAATTATTTAAATCGTTATATTTACTAGGAAACTATGCTTCTTAATTTTTGACCGTAGGGACTTTATAACGGACCATCGCGGACAGTGGCCATTGTTCCAAGTTGTATTTTTTATAAAAAAGCTCTGTATTATTTGTCGAATCACGTAACATTGATCTTTGACTGAAACGACCACGAGTGACGGCGAATAGTGACGAACACGACGACAACGAACGACGCACTCGCCTTGGTCAATATCGTCTCAATGTATTCTTCGCCAATAAATATCCCTTCCTCGTCTCATCGCGACCGCGTTGACATTGTCTTTCAATCACCAGAACAGTTTCAGTCGCGCTCAGCTGATCACCTCAACGTTACAGACACTGGCCTTGGCACTGGTACAAGTGCAACAACTTCAACATATTCAGAACATAGTCATCTTGTATCTCCGAATAATCCATCTACTCCAACACAGTCAAACTTTGGTAGCCAAATCTTGCGTACACCGCTGTCTTTTGTGTCCCGTCGACGAGCACCAGCTCAACCGCCTAGTCCTTCTTCAAGTTCAAGTCCGAGAAGTCAACGAAGTGGCGCAAACCAGCAACAATGGTCATTATTTGGACAGCTTATGGAAAATGAGGGGTTTTTCCCTGTATCATCCTCACCTGTTTCTCACAGACATGAAAACTTTGATTATTTCAACTTGCCCTCGCCAAATCGAACACTGGGCCAGCAAGTGCTTTCCCCAGATGAACACCCTAGAATGGACAATGCTTCTTTTCCATCGTTACAAGACGTATTACCTCCCCGTCATTCTCGTACTGAATCTGGCAATGACCAGTTACCGCTACCCCACCCGCCACCTCTATCACTTTCTGCGAGAATAACGCGTCTTTCCTCGTTGGATTTCATCACGAAGAACGTATTGAAATGTTCAATCGCATATTTTGTTGCATCCCTGTTCACCTTTTCCCCATTTCTATCCCAGTTGGTCAGTGACTGGATGCCGTATGGCCCATCGGACCCCGCGACCCCTCTGCCCATTGGACACATGATAGCCACAATGTAAGTATAATCGCCATGCCAGACATCCTAAATGCTCAACTTTCATAGTGCTGTCTATTACAATCCTGCCAAAACTGTGGGGGCCATGATCGAGGCAGACCTCTTTTGTATATGTGGCTTGATGTATGCCGCATTTGTCTCCCTGCTCTGCACCTCCATATTCTGGTGGCTAGAACACATTCCTGGATGGGAATGGATGGGTGATGTTGTTGCAATTTCATGCATAGGAATAAGCATGGGTCTCTTGGCTTGGTTGAAAGTTTGGATGGTATGCGTGTTGATATTCTGCTCATCATCTGGTGTCCCTTATACATACTCTGATTGTAGGAAAACCCATCATTCAACACAGCGTGCAGTATGACTGCCATTATTATGTTTGTTGTGTCCGTATTCACTTTACTTATCTACAACCATTTTGCTCACATCCACATAGAATAGTGAAGGAGGGTGGTTTGGAAACCCTTATCCAGACGTCCTTGATTATCCTATCTGGGGCCACCATTTCCAATTTAATCTGCTACCTCTTGTGGCCCCAAAGCGCCATCTCGAACCTGCAGTTGAACATGATCAAGACTCTAGACTCATTTTCCACCCTGTTGCCCATGTTAACACGGACATTCCTACTTGAGGTCGACGAAGGGTCACATGTTTTTAACATGGAGACGATTCAAAACGCCGTGAACAACCATCAGAACAGCTTTACGGGTCTTCGAAAAAGTCTAAAAGAAGCCAAAAATGAATGGATTTTAACAGGGACTGGCGGAACCACTAACCACCATGGGAGGCGCGCTTATGAAGACGCAGTTGATTGTTTAAACAGACTGGCGCAACACTTGAACGGCTTGCGGAGCGGTACCCGCCTTCAACACGATCTAATCAAGGCAGGTATCAACAACCAACCCGGTGCAAGGCGGAAAGGAAAGGATGCACACAATGACTTGCATCGGGAAGGCGGAGATTCGCTTACTGCTGCAGCATCAGTTTTTTCAGAATTGATTGACGAATTAGGTTCACCTCTTAGGGCTCTTTCAGTGGGTCGTATACTGTCTTAGCTGGGACTCGCATGCTAATTATGAACCGTCAGTCAACAACAACCCATACTCTAAATCGACTGAGGGACGCTTGCTCATATTCCACTCAGGAATCAAACCGACTCTCGGACATCATTTCTCCCAATGAATTCTCGGAGCTTATAGATGGCATTGAAGCTGCCCTTGTCCGCTTTGAAAGCACCTCCAATCATGCAGTTCTTCGTCTTTACAGGAAAGTGGATGTAAACTTTGTACCCAATGAAGATCCCTTCCTACCAACACATACATCGGACCAAGATCATGAAACCATATTTCTTGTCTATTTGTGAGATTTATGTTGATCTCATCCATATTCTTCGTTTTGTCTGAACTGAGGATTGCAGCTTTATCTTTACTCTGCAGGAATTTGCTCGAGAATTATCATCTCTCGTAGATGCTGTCGAGAGGGTGTACAACTACCAGCAGCATAGACTCTTGAAGGGATCCTGGCCTAGGAGGGTCATCAAGTTCTGTCGTAAATTGCTTGTTGCAACACCATGTCTCTCCAAAAGACAACAAACAAAGCAGCCTGGGTACCTTCGAAAGCGACTCTGTATGTCGTTCCGTGTATAGCAACGATCCGTTAATGAACCGAGTCCACAGCATATGTCATACTACCACAGCGCCGGGTGCACCCCTCTTTTCCAAAAATACGACCCCATGCTCCAAACACGATACAGACACCCAATAGAAGCCAGTTGACTTTCAAAGGGAAGATATACCAGACCATCTGGGAAATCGGTAAACGACTTACGGAAAGGGATATTAAGTATGCCGTCAAAGCTGGATTGGCTACAGCTATTCTTGCTTCCCCCGCTTTCATCGCCAAAGCTCGACCGACATTCATCGCATATTATGGTGATTGGGCCCTAATCTCGGTATGTCAATACATAGAAGTTGCCCTATGTTCCGGAAACTGATGATCTACTCAGTTTTTTGTTGTAATATCGCCAACCATAGGAGCTGTAAGTTTTCTTTCAGGGCCCATTCTACACGCCGTGGATCCCTTTGTGAACCATTGGCTTGTGTAGAACAGCTCTTACTATCTTTATGTACGATATCGCTCAACCGATTGCAGACAAATTATCTGAGCTTCCAGCGTGTCTTGGGAACTCTGTAAGTTCTCGACATTAATCCAACATTTTAACTTTTTAATGTATACATATCTTTAGGTTTGGAGCTGCAGTAGCAATTGGTCTTTACACGCTTTTCCCCGAACAGGCCGTCATTCTTTCCTTGGTTGGCTTCGTGTTTTCCCTACCATGCTTCTGGTTTGCTGTATCAAAACCACAGTACATGTCCGCCTCTCGATTTGTTCTACTCACGTACAACTTAACGTGTCTTTATTCGTTCGTGATCTTTTTGTTCGGAAAAATGGGGGTGTTGACATATATGCGAACGCATACTAGGTATAATTTAAGGGAGAAAGATGTTGCGGTATTTGATATTGGTGTCAAACGTGCTGTTGCTGTTACTGCTGGTGTGCTATGGGCAGCATTTATCTCAAGATTTTGGTGGCCTTCTGAAGCCCGACGCGAATTGAGCAAGTGTCTTAGCGAGTTGAGTATCTAATATTCCTCAAATTGATTTGCAAATTGATTTGAAGACGACAGATTTTGTCTTAATATAGGCTGGCTTTACACTCGTCTTGTCGCCTCCAATTCGTTTGCTCCAGAATATCAGGAATTGGAGGATGATGGCTTCCTGGACACACAGCCACCCAAAACAATTCTGCACAATTCGGTGCAGGAATTCATGGCAATGTCAGTACCATCCCATACACCCTCTCGAAAATCTTTGCTGAGTAAACTTCTAGGGAATTGCATCTACAGATAAAACTGATCGAACTTCAAAACCTCTTGGCCCAAGCTCAACACGAGCCACGGTTGAAAGGGCCGTTCCCAGTTGAGCTGTATCGACAGATTCTAATCAGCTTACAAACGATACTTGACAAGATGCACAGCATGAGATGTGTGACAACCCGAGAAGAGTGGTATGTAGAGCTTAGCATGATCGTTTGACATGAGGATTGCTGAATGACACTCCATTCTTTTCAGGAGCACAGTGCGTTGATATATTCGTTGAAATATTCTCCTTTTAATTTTTCGATCCTCCGCACTCACGCTTCCCCAGAGTGTCCGCTATGATTTCATCCTTCCCGTCAACAGGGAACGGCGGGAGATGGTGGGGAATATTATGCTGAGCTTAGCCACGCTTGCAGCGTCTTTTCGCCTCAAGACACCGTTACCTCCGTATCTACCCCCCGTGGAAAAGTCGAGGTTGAAATTGGTTAGTATCTATGTGCACGACGGCAGACATTGTTAATAATCTTGGAGCGATACGTAGGTTGAGGCTATCCGCCAATTAGACGTCGTCAAAAACCGAGACGTCAAAGTATCTCGGCAGCTTCTGTTTTTCGCCTATGCTTTAACCATGAAAGGCGTGACTATGGAGCTGGAATCCTTGGGAAGAACTTTACAGGATGCATTTGGGGTTATTGGACAAAGCCCTGCAGAATTTGAAATGCTCTTCCAGCCGCTTAGGGAAAGTGAACGCACGGTAGAGCATCTTGCCTAACATTCTCATTTAGATCCTGTATATTAATGGCGTCTCGGAGACATCTTGATCTTCCAATTCACGAGGTGGTCCGTTCCGCGGAGCACTGAAAATGAACTCTGAACAGCCAGCACTAAGGGCTTAAGCACGCTGATCTGCATAGATATGGGCTTGTCACCCTCCGTTAACTATATCTGGTCAAATTTGGACTGCGCAACCACATGCCAAACCACACCTTGGTCTGTACGTAGACGGCCAAAGAATGCCTATCAAGCATTAGGGAGATCTTAATTGGACGCTCGGACCCCAAAGACTGAAACAGCCTCCAGATTCCAAGCTCGTCGTAACGGCTATTGGATTTTTTGTTGATGTGCTGACCCTGCGCTGACGACACAGCAGGCCGAATGACTTAAAACTCGTTCATGTATTCAGTTTAAGGTTTGACATCCCCTTTGTTTCCCTGCCTCTTTTGTTGGCGAATGATGAAAACAATAGTCATTCATCCATTATTGCTGCTCACCTGTGTGGTCACTAACTTGGTCTGCGCCTTGGATATTCGGCCGGTATGACATCCTTTCCCGTCACATGGCTGAAGATTAACTTTCGCATAGCAAGTACGCCGGCAGGCGCCTGGAGACACAAGTGCTGTAACCAGCGATAGACAATGTGGGACGGTAAGAGATTGGTTCGCTTGCACAATATACAAGTAGAGAAATTTAAATGCCTGGAACAGAGCATGTGTATAAACGCGTCCGTAAATGGGTCGACCACACAATGCAAGTTGCTACATAAGCCTGAATGCGAATGTCGATACTCAGGGAATTTTCAGATACGTTGGAAAGTCTCGGGAATCTGCCTTTCGGATGGATGGCAATGTATGATCATTCATATTCATTGCACTTATAAGTGAGCTAACCCTCGCATTTGCCAGGGGCTTTGGTCGTCAAATGGCGAACACACCCATGGTGATTATGTGGGTCAATAGCGACGGAACGCCAACTCTGTCGCAAAGGTCGACGCCAGCCCAGGAAATGCCAATCGTGGACAGGAATCCACCCAGGGAGGCTTCTTTCTTAGGATCGAGTAGTTCGGTACGAAATATGTCGTTTCATGGCACGCTGACTTCCACTTCCTAACAAACACCCTGTCTCAGCTCACGGGAGATGTCCCTAAACTGGCATTCACAGTACCTGTGGGTTTGAACTGAGAGAACCATTTCTGTGCTCTAAGACTCATTCATTTCTTTCCAGACGAATGATGAAACTGACCAATTTGTTATCTACGCGTTTGGCACCAGCAAACCGACCTCTTCCGCTGTAGACGCCATTCTGTTTGAACATCAGGACAACGGTGTCTTGCGACTCGACCTTTCAAATACTTCGGGTAGCCCGTCTGGTGGTGCTCACATCCCCTACACGCCCTACCAAAAGATCGTCATTGCCCATGCAGTTTTCGCTGCTGTTGGCTTTTTGATTTTTCTGCCTTTGGGGGCATTATACGCTCGATACTTGCGAACTTTCATCCCCACCACATGGTTCCAGGGCCATTGGATCATACAGTTCTTGTTAGGTCAGTCCAGTTTCGTTTCTCAAGACGCACCCCTACTCAACATCACAATGCCGAAATTAATCAGCTGGCGTTTCAATCGTCATTGGCGTGGCACTGGGCATTAGATCTGTCGAAGAAGTCGGAGGGCGTCATTTAGATGACAATCACAAGGTAGGCCCCATGTTCAGCCATGGACGATTGCTGATGCACCCTGAAAATAAGCGCTGGGGAATAAGCATATTTGTACTGTATGCTGTACAATGTGCCATCGGAGCGGTCATTCATTTCGTAAAGGATCCTAATCGAACACACCGCCCACCTCAGAATTATTTCCATGCGATATTCGGCCTCCTCATTATAGCACTATCATTCTATCAGGTGTGGACTGGGATCAATAGAGAATGGCCAGCAGCCACGGGCCGAGGTGTTGTACCTAAAGCTGTCAGGATCGTTTTTTGGATATGGTTGGGGGTAAGTTGTTGATAGTTTTACGTTGATTCAAGCACTAATCATTCACAGATTATGCCATTCTTGTATTTCGTGGGCCTTGCATTTCTTCGTAAGCAGTACCGGCAAGAAAATGAGCAAAGACATCGCAACGGATCAAAGAAATAGGAAGCATCGAGAGAGGAAAGGTGGAAGTTGCTGGGGTCACACTGTGGTCACAGTGTTGTAAATTGAATAATCCTTGTCTCTTGAATTCATGTTCATCTAGTCATATAGTTCATGACAACTGTTGATTTTAGCGACATATTGCCCGGGAGAGCCATAAACGAGTTACTCCTCGATGGCGGACTGGTTGGTGTTCTCTTTCTTATTATTCTGATATGACATTTGCAATGTCATGGTGGCCCCAACTTTTATCTAGGGTACAACATTGGAAGAATGCGAGGGCGTTCGAACATCCAACACTGCTTTATGGTCGGCAGAAGCATTGCTGGAGCAAGCAGAGGATGCACTGGTTAATGCCCATCTATCATTCCTTCTGGCAGGATCTAGGATTATCTCAACGGCTACGCAAGTATTGTCAGACCTCTTGCACCAGATTACCGACTCACTTGAAGTCTAGTTATCAATGTGCCCCATCCACATTTAATTCTGCAGGAATTGACGGTGAAAGGGCCTCACTACTCATGCGAAAGGCAGTACAAGCGGCCGCGTTAGCTAAACGCACCTATCTCGAAGACCCACGATGCAAGGATAATGTCATTTTCGTTGCACTCTCTGTCGGACCGTTTGGCGCCACTTTAAGTCCAACGCAGGAATTCTCTGGCTTCTACCCTCCTCCCTACGGACCCAAAAAGTTCACACAAGAAGGAGTTAATGTGCATTCATTCGACGAGGAAACCGACGAAGCTCTCGCAATCAAGGCGTTGGCCGATTTCCACTTCGACCGCTTGCGCATATTTTCATCCGATGATGATGTGTGGGATATAATCGATTGCATAGCGATGGAGACTGTGCCTTTGGTACGGGAAGTAATTGCTATTCGGGAAGCTTTTTGCCGTTTGCACCAGTATCTAAAGACAAAAAACAAGCCTTTCAAACCTTGGTGGATCAGCTTTGTGTTTCCAGACGGAATCCCAGTGGAACGAAATAGTCGCATTTTAGACTACGTCAACGGCGCCCTTGCTGCAATCCCAAGTGTCTCTGGCCAGGAATTACACTTACCCGTTCCCAGTGCCATTGGGATAAATTGCGTTGACGTCGACGCTATCGAGGCTGCTTTACTGGAACTGCAACAAGCAGTTTATAATTTGACAATGGCCACTGGCAGTAGACCGACGCAAATTCCATGGCTTGTTATTTATCCCAATGGCTCTCATTTCGATGTTCCCACACGAGAATGGAGTCAGAGAGATGACAAGTCTTGGGCTCAACAGCTAACAGACATTGTTACACGTCTGCGGCACAATAGTGAAACACCATGTATGTTTCCTGGAATCGTCATAGGCGGATGTTGCAAAGCAGGACCAGGCAAAATATCCCAATTATCGCGAGCTTTGGGAGATCAACATACAATTTCCGACATGGTGAAGGTAGAGGAATATCATAAAACTGTATAAGAGTAGGATGCTAATGACATTCATAACCCCGATCATAGTTTGACCGCTAGTGACTTCAAATCGCAGTTTGCATAAAATTGAGAGTTCGGTAGCCCTAGTATAGGACACTACATTACTTACATTGTAGGTGGCAAAGTTTCGTCAGCGATTCCCCTACTACTCAACTCGACGATGCTCAAACTGCTGTTGTTACTGTTGGTTTCATGCACGCCATCACTGGGCTCTGGGGACATGCACGCAACGAGAATATTGTTTTCCCGCAACGACGACCGATGCCCTTTGGGGACATATTCACCGAAAGACGGAAAGCCTCCTTGTTCCAATTGCCCTGCCGGAAGTTTTACAAAAGGTTCGTGTTTGTTACTTGACAAGTCGTATAGTGTCCTGAAATTACCTTCTTAGAGAGGGGGATGAGAGCATGCACGCCTGCCAGGGCAGGTTATTTCGTCGCTGCTCCAGCCTCCACAACTGAGAAACCCTGCTCTCCTGGCACGTTTTCTGGGAAAAGTGGATCGGCATCGTGCTCAAGCTGCCCTGCTGGATACATGTGCCCCAGCAGTGCCATGTCAAATCCACAGCAGTGTTCTCCAGGACGCTATTCAACGGGAGGGGTTACTGAGTGTTTGAGATGCCCTGCGGGCACGTTCAATAGCATCCACCGAGCAACAGGCTGCTGTGAATGTGTGGCCGGATGGTTCAATGTGAGTTTTCGTGAATATATACCATCCATTGAAGAAAAGAAATAAACGGAAGATGAATTTGAATTCAAAGGACCAGCCAGGCAATACCAACTGTCAGCGGTAGGTTGTTCATCAGTCATTTAGCCTAGAAGGACACCCTACTCAACTTGAATCGCAGTTGTTCAAACCAGTATCCGTACTCTGAACCGAGAACGGGAAGCCGAAATGGGTGCACTGCAAAAGCAGGGATGCATCAGCCACAAAGCAGCTGTGTTCAACAACCAGACGGTACATGTCGTGAGTTCGTCATTGAGACCATCCGGGCTTCCGCCAGCTCACAAGGAGAACTTGCAGCAAATTCAGCCATGCTTCTTAGAGCTAGCCCCCTAGCCCGCAGGCGTGTTAATCACGCACCGCTTTGTAGACATATGGGTCAAAGGGCATGTCCCATCTACAGAGGGGGTTGGAATATGGTGGGCCATCGCCACTCGTCCATCAAATACGAATGTGTAAACATAGAGACGGACCTGGAGTAAGCTGAGATCTGTTGCGAAGGGGACTTTTTCAGCTAATGATTGAATAGGTCATGTGGTGGTTGTGTTGGACCATTACAAGGGGCAAATAAAGGACCCGATGGAGGGCGAGACTGCAGTGCGATTGGCAATGTTGACAAAGTGTCTTGTCGAAAGGGAGAATGTGTTATAGGTAAGTTTGTTTTTATTTCTCAAATAAAACAAACTAAAATTCTATAAAAACATTAGAGAAATGTCAAAGTGGGTATTCAATTTCAATTGATAGAGAAAGTTGTA
>NHTK01005643.1:0-12306 GCA_002938355.1 Panaeolus cyanescens | reverse complement strand
CACGTGACCAAGAAGACGGATCTGTGCGGGGCACAGATCCTCCCAGGATAGGGATGTATATAATTTATGGACTCGGAAACATCGTTCCAAATTGTTATTTCTTCCTGCCCCAACCTGATGAACATTGCACGGCACTTGTCTGTACACGTCTGTACAGCCATCCGTTGGCCATCAGCATCAACATAAACGGAACTATCCGGTCGAGCCCGGTCATCCTCTGAACCTTCCACACAACACCAGTCAACACCTCCCCACTCCCCCACCTGATCCTCACCGTCATTCACCGTTAATTGGAAGGCTATTCACAAAAGGGGACAACTCAAGCACAAAAACTTGAACCATACATAACTAGAACCTCCTGCCCTCCCCTCGCCGTCAATTCAAACTTCGTCCATATTGAACAACATCAACTCAAATGCCAGCGTTCGAATCTATGGTGTTCTCTCATAAACTCGTGAGCTTTGATGTCAGACTTTATCTTCACTGATACATCAGTCAAGCTCAAATGCACGAAGTCTCAAGAATCGCTATTTGTGCTCACCCTGCGCACTGAGATCGAACCTTGATCTGAGGCTGAACATACGGCACTGTCTTTTTTATAATTATATCCAGAACTCTAATCCCAATGTTAGATCTAGAACTCGAAAGTCGAGATTCGTCAGAGAATGCATCTTGCAAGCATAAGTATTGTTGTACCAACACCCATGCCCGTCAAGCCCTGTAAAAAAGTCACTGATGTCGATGATACATATCGCTGAAGCACAACTTTATCAACCCTGCATTGATGTTACAAATACCTGCATCAAAGATATCAAAAGCCTGAGCGGTCCCTTGATAAAAAGGCCTGCGCATTGATACATGACCCATCCATCCCCTCATTTCCGCAGCACCAAGCGACGGCGATACCGGTCAGCTCCAAGCTTAAGTGCAACATCGAGCTTCGCTTCTCCACTTCATTGCGTTGTTCTCGCTGAGGAACGTTTACACTGTGAAGTCTTTGGTCATCGCTCTACTCAGCTACAAGGCTAATATCAAGCAGTGTCCAAGCGTACCATCGGTGCCGAAGTTATGAGGCTCACAACCGCTGTCATCTTCACTCCCCTTTTCCTCGCTCTCGCAGCGTTCGTAAGTCACATGCATTTCATTCCTTAATTCTACATCCCAATCTAACCGTGTTTCTTTTGCTCCTTTCTTATCATCTCGCCTCACTTCCTCAACTTATACAATCCCCAGGCCCACCCTCACCCCCTCAACGACATTGTCCCCGAATACGGCATCTCCAGACGCACTGTCATGTCCCTCCAAAAAATTTCCGAAGAAATACAAGCAAAGCGCGCCACCCAACCCCCCGGTGCTTGGATCCGCGAGTTCGCATTGATCGAGGAGAAGGTCAGGAATGAAGAAGAGGCTTCAGCGATGATAAGGAGGGAAATGAGCATGAATCTGAATCTCAATTTGTGAGCAATCAGAGGAGTCCGGCGGGTGGTATTATGATGAGTGACTAGTACACTCGAACGTATGAAGACAGGAAACATAAAGATAGTATCGTTTACTATCAGTATAAGTCGAAACCGTAGAATACATATTTAATCCCTTGCTTAAGTAATAAGTACTGAACACGGTGTATCGCTCTGAGTCTGAGATTCCCCAAAAATGTGTCTTGAAAAGCCAGACTGATTAATTTTTTGTCTGATACCTAAAGCCGAATCCTATAGCTATGTATTTGTATATTACTTGAGAGCAGATGAGCAACCAATCTCGGGTCTTTATGCATAGTCCTTTACATTCACTTCACTAGTAAACGCAAAACGATCACTGTGCCCTAACTCGTTGATGATCGTGTCCAGTTCCCCCCTCATATCATCACAAGACCTCGTCACCTTGCCTTTATAAAATGGAGAATGCCTACCCATGTCAAGAACCAGCGAGGATGATTTCAGCGAAGGAAAACGCGTGCCGTCTTTATCACCGATCAATTCGCCTAGGCGATGTGCACTTTCCCCGATCTTCTGCTGGAGCTGTTCCTCGTCACCAGAGTTGGATATGTAAACTACAACGAAAAATTTCAGAGATAGTGTCTCCAAATGCGGAATCCGAAGAGATGATAGTGTTTCAATTTGTTGTTCGAGAAACTGATTAGGGCTCTGTAAGAGACGAGGCGTCCAGTCGATTTTCAGGCATCTGAGTTGATGGTGATTTGGATAGGATAAGGATGGGCCTTGGACGTGCACTAGTTTCACCGAAAGCTCTTCAAGGGACGGAGAATAATCCATTAAAACACGAAATTGAGGATAGCGTGTATCGTAAGGAGCATTGAGGTCTTCATCTCCCCATAGGTCAAATTCCAGACGCTTCAAGGAAGGAAGCAACGGTGGAGACGCAGACGCCTGAGAACCCACATTTACGTTCTCCTGAAAGAATGCAACCCCTTTATTAAAGACTTTGAGGTCTTCTAATGAGGGGCAGCTCTGCAAAAGAGCAAAAGGAATGGTTGTGTTGTATGTGAGTAGAGACTTGAGCTTCAATTTGGTATTCGCAGGTGATGATTTCGATGGTTTGTGAGGCGCAAAAGTGCAGCTGTGCAAATATAAGGATTCCAGCGACTGTAATAGGAGGATTTTGTTATGGTCGAACTCCTTCAGGGACCCCAAAGAAAGAAATTGCAAAGATGATGTACCGGTTTTCGGGGCCAGGTAGTTGTCCAAGAGCCTTTGTGAACAAAGCATGGTTGGATCAGTGTCAGGTGCGCGATAGGTGAAATGGCCTGCTTCGAGGGATTTAACATGCTTCAGGTCAAGAAACGGAACAATATCCTTGTTGTTGAGGGCATCTTCCAAGACAGTAGTTTTCAAATCCCAAAGACACCCTGTATCTATATGGCGTACTGCAGCCGCAATCCTGGGGTTATTTCGAAAGAAATTGGCGAGCCGGTGAAACCTGTCACCGGGCATGAGCTCTATGCGATCGAATATATGGCTGCGAGCAATTGCACACATAGTGCGAGACACGACGGCCAGCTTCTTCATCTCCTTCCTCCTGTCTCTGTGACCTTGCGGGTCGTTCGGAAAGAGGTCGGCAAGCTGACCGATAATCTCTGCAAGAATTTCCGCAGGAAAGATAGGCGCATCTGGGAAGATGGATGCAGGACGTGACATCGTAGGCTGGTATACGGGAAAAAATTGACTGAGATGGTTGGCAATGATAGTTATAAGAAGAAGAGCAGGTGCCAACTGCGAGTTGGCTTTAAAGTACTCTGATCGTGGGAATTCTGTTCTGCACTGTCCATTGTTTAAATTTTTGCATTTGTAGTCAATTAATCATTGTTTGCATTGTTGAGGGCCAACGCGGCCGGGCTTAAATATGCACCCCAACATTACGGGCAGGAATTCATAGACATCTTCTTTCAATATGTGGATTGGGTTTTTTTTTGGGTTCATTGTCTTCCGAGCTGGCAATGATGGAAGAGGTCATGAATGAAGAATCAGAAATCATGACGAGGGAATTGAGAATGAATTTGAATCTGAATTTGTAAGCTATCAGATGAGACCAGCGGGTGGTATTATGATGAGTGACTGGTTTAAAAAACAAGTGTAGATTCCCCAGAAAAGCACGTCTCAAAAAGCCAAACGCTACAGGAAGGTTGACAGACCATAGTACATCATGATGTTCTAGTGTCAACTCAACTATCACAACCAAACCCAACCGCGGCTCACTCAACCAACCCATTCTCGTCATACACGTAATCACAATACACAGGCACCCACACCCTCCTGCTAGCCTCATCCCTCACATCTTGTATAGCCATCTTTCTGATCTCCGAAATCGCACCAATATCAAGCTGTCGCCCTCCTCCCTCACCACCAACACTGCCAGGGGGTCCAGTAGCCACCCGCTCATCACCCTCTTCATACCCCTCCATCCTCTCCTTTTTCCCACTAACCATACCCGCAACATCCTGCCTACTCAACCTCGGCAACTCCCTACTCCACTCCCTCCCAGCCTTCGCGGTAGGAACGCTCTCGCTGTAACTCGCCCCCATATGCGATCCCAGAGACCCCACCCCTCCCTTCGCAGTATACCACATCCTACCAGCCGTATCCTCCCTAATCGCCTGCTCACAAACCGCAGCCGCAACTTCAAAGTTGACCTTTGGCGCATCGGCAAAGTCGGGTAGAAGGGCTTGACCCTTGTATTCGAATGCCTTTGTTGATGTTGATTGTGATGATGACGAGAAACTCTCGATAGCTTTCATAGCCTCACCGAGCTCAGCCAATCTCCGAGCACCAGCTAATATCATCGTATCCGTAACACTCCTCGATTGAGCAAGAATAGTACCAAACCCAAGTCCAGGATAAATGAGTGCATTGTTACACTCTGCAATCCTATCCAAATATGTAGGTTCAGTCGCAAGAAATCATAACCCACATCCAAGCAATTTCAAAAACTCACTTGAACTCCCGATCCACACCCCCAACTTTCATGTTCACGCTCCCAAAAGGACTTCCAGTCGCAACCAACGCTCGTCCATCAGTCCAACGCAACAAATCCTTCGGCTTCGCTTCAGAAAGCCTCTTCGGATTCGACAAGCACAAAATAATAGGCATAGGTCCCTCCACCCGTCCTGTCTCACTCTGCTTTGCCAGCTCATCCCTCGTCGATTCATCCAACGCCTCCGAAGCCTCGTAATGCAACCCATCCACCATCGCACGTACAACTTCTTCATTAAACGCTCCAGCACTCGTCGAGCATCCAATAAGCACCGTCGGCCTAACGCGTTGGATCACCTCGAGCAACGAGACCTTTCGTTTCTTCCTCGTTGACGCTGACATGTCCTTCGAATCGCCCTGCTCCTGTTCCATTGTTCCCTTTCGAACCTGACTCATCCTCTGACTCTCATCTCTCCCACTAGGCTTCCTCCTCCCCTTCCACTCTCTCAAAAGATCCCCAGGCTTTTCAACCTCAATAAAAGGATCAATTCCCTCCCATTCAACAGACAAATCCGGTTTGCCATCCAATCCCTTCCCTATTCCCATCTTCCCCTCATATTCAATCCCATCATCAGCATCCACACCCGTAGCCTTCACACCCTCTTCATCTCCATTATTAATATCAATCTCAACCCCCTTCCCAACCGATACCTTCGGCAACACAGGCGCTTCCCTCCCCCACCCCTCATCAACACCTCTCGCCCACTCACGCTTCCTCTCCATCCCCTCTCCTACACGCTCCTTTCCTCCCTCGTCGCTCTCATCCTCATACAACAACCCATTGCGATCGACAATCCAAAACCGCTTCATAGCATCCTCACGCGACACCCCCTCCCCACCCACCATCGCATCACGTAGTTGTCGAGTTATACCAGACCCAGCAGCGCCAAATCCTAAAACAACGTAACGTTGACTTGATAAGGGCTTCGAATCCACTGCTGAGTGTTTGGAAGACGACGTCGATGAGTGAAGCGCCTTGGAGAGCCTTGGATCGAGCGACTGGGATGCAACATTGATAGCAGAGAGCAGAAATGAGAGGGTTACAGCGCCCGTTCCTTGACTATATGCGCTTTTAAAACGTGTATTTCAGTCATAGAAGGACTCAGCTACTCACATGTCGTCGTTGAACACAGCGTGTGTGCTTCTGTACCTCTCTAAAAGCTTCAAAGCATTTTGAGATGCAAAATCTTCGAAATGGAGAAGCGTATGTGGATAATATTTGCGCACGAGTTGGACAAATCTGCTGAGTATCAGGTCCGAGTTCAAGGAGGAAACGGAAGAGAACGTGCCTATCAACAAAAAAGTCATAGTTTTCGCCTCGAACACGACGCTCGGGCCATCCCTATCAACACCAATGTTGGTTAACATTGATCAAAGGATGATATGAAGTTAGAACAGAACTTACAATGTACAGCGGGTCGTCGAGAAGTTGTTGGTTATCGGTCCCGACATCCAATACAATGCTAAGCGTTTTACCGGGGTCGATTCCTCCTACGAGTCTGAGAATGGAGTATCAAGTCGGGGCCTTGTAGCAGAAAAGAGTGAGGGGTGTCGACCTACGTGTACAGCGCAGACTTTGCTGTTGAGATCTATTACAATATCAGTCTTATCACCGTATTCGACAAAAAACGCCCTACCCAAATGCCCTAAGATATCGCAAAATTGTAAGAACTCTGAAAATATCTCGAAAAAAGAAAGAGTAAAACATACCCCAACGCCCTGGTCCCCGATTCCAAGAATTGCTTCTGCATCCGTCACGACGATGAGCTCAATATCTCGCCCGTGAGTCTTCTCAAGAAAAGTCCTCTCCATATCATCAAACTCCGGATAACTCAAATACAACCCTTCAGACCTCCTAAAAAGATGTGAATACTTCTGAATCGCATCAGCCTAAGAATCAAACATCACATACATCAGCTCAACGTCACCCAACAATATCACAAACCAACTACTCTTACTCACCTGCGTAGGCGTATAAATCACAGGAACCAACTCCTTCAAATGCCTCGCCAAAAGCGCATAATAAAGGGTCCAATTCTGCTCCTTCACACTCTGCAAAAACGTATTCTTCCGCAAATTCGTCTCCTCATCCGCAATCTCCATCTCGCTCTCGCTCATCTCGTCACGCTTCTTGTACCCCGTGCCCGGGCGATCCCATTCGCGCCTTTTGAGCTGCTGGTAGGCACGATCACATTGCTCGTCGAGGGTGTTTGGGCGGTATGGAAGGCGGCCTTGGAGTGAAAAGGCGATTCGTTCGCGGTGTGGGAATGCGGTTCCTTTGTTAAAGCGTGGTGAGGTCAGGAGAGCCTTGCCACGAAGGGCGATTCGGAGGGCTCGTATGAGCTGAGGAGGTTTGTGAGGTGCTAGCGACATTTGGTGAGCTAGATGGATATCTTCCTTTGTCGGTGTACCGCTCAGGAAGATCGTGGTGGTTAAAGAAAGGTTGGAGGTATGGGTTGATCGCGACCGGTATGCGGATAATGCATGACGTCACTTGGCAGCCTAACCTCGAGTCCTGAGGCCTCGCGAGTTTATAATAGAAAATGCCTTTTGAAAGGGTCAGATTCAGAATATGAAATCAAAATAAAACTTTACATTGAATTCACGAATCATACAATGATTTTGGGCGAAATTTGGAGGGTCCTTTGTCAACAAACCTGTTCACAAGCGACATTGGCACCCTGTCATAAATGCTATTACCAAGACCAAGACAGAGACCTCAAGAGTCGAGAAGAAATGGCCAGTCACAGGTTTTCGACAGTATTGGCACTTGTCATCATACCCGTATCATAGGTGGTTCAAATAGAGGTGAACATGGTTGACTCCAGCCGTACGAGAACGAGCAAAAATGGTAAAATCCAGAGAAAGCGGACGCAAGTATCGTTTATTGGACTGATGCAAAATTATTCCTTGCAAGTTAAAGGATGGAGATAGCAGGAAAGGTTTGCGAACAAGGTCAAGTTGTGTTGAACCACCCAGGAACGGTAACCGACAGACCCTTGCACAGCATTTGTTAATTGCTTGTCTCTGTTGTGCAACGCCATTTGCCCATATGACAGTGATGAGAAACGCGCCCAGGTCTACCCACGTCAAACCCACACGCGCTGCTATGTCAATGCCTTTACGCGACTCAGAGTCAGATACCACCGTGAAATCACCAAAAACGCTGCAGAAACAATCTTCTGGGTTTCTAGACGCGTGGCTAGCTTCATCTCAGACCAAAAAAGCAGAGTCTTCGCCTGTGCGCGACTCTCAGGAGCCTATACCTCCATCCTCAAGCCCTGGTAAGCATGCTCTATATGACGCGTTTTTTATACGATTTCTGATACAGATTGGTGAATAGGACCATCAGGATGCGATAACGCGTCATCTTCACCGTGTCGTGATGCTTCTACATCCCAACCATCTGCAAAGAGGATCAAAATCACCGCTGACAATGGGTGGAAAATGTCCCAAATGGGCAAGAAACGCGATGGTGACAGCGCAATAACTAGTACGGGAGCACCAAAAGTGGAGGATGCGGTGTCTGCACATGTAGATGGACGGAGTATGGCGGGAATGAGGAAGAGGTTGGGCGCGAAGGCAAAGCTTGCAGCGTTGCCAGATTTGCCATTGGATATTCTTCTCGAGGTGCGCCTTTTATTTTTTTTTCTGTTTTGGAATTCAATATGGATAAGTGTTTCACAGATTTTTAGTCACCTCCGCCCCATAGATCTCCTCCACCTTGCCCGCACAACGAAATCACTTCGCGATCTTCTCATGCGTAAAATGTCCATTGGCGTATGGAGAGCCTCTCTACAGGCTGTTGAGGAACTCCCAGAGTGTCCAGAAGACATGAGCCATCCTGCCTACGCGCGTCTTATGTTTGATACCCACTGCCACGTACGTTGGTGTCCAATGACCTTACGGAAATTTTCTTACATCCTGGATAGAACTGTAACGCAAAGAATGTCAAGAACATCAGTATCCTTCTGCGGGTCCGTTACTGTTCACGCTGTCTTAAACAGATGTGAGCCCATTTCACCTTTAGATTTAATCCTACCTCTCACTTTGTTCTCCAGGCTTTCGCCAATCAGCCAGTACAAGGAAAGCACCAAATCGAATGCTCTTATTAAGAAAGCCGTAGCGTTTGCCCCCATTGGTCGTATGTCCATCTTTTACTGCTTCATATTCCCGTGTTCATTTATTTTCCAGCGTACTCAATCCCTCACTGTTCAATCAAACAGCGGGACGACCTTTTAAACGAAGTCAGAAGCCTCAGTGAACACCGTACTGAATTTGTGGAGACGAAAGCTGCTGAACTGAAAGTCCGAAAATCAGTGAGTATCATTTCTCAACGAGTCGGTTTTATAGGCTTGCTAAACCACAAACTTGATTAGCACGCCAAAAAATGCCATGCGTGGCTCAATGCCCAGACTGATGCTCGCGAGATGGAGCTGGAGCTCATACGTGATCAGCGTGCTGCAGCGTGAGTTGTAGGCGGTTTTTTCTCTTATGCAACTTTACTGATTATGTGGCGCGGTCTAGAATTGAGAAAAAGCTTATCTCTCTAGGTTATCAACCCGAGCTTGACTTTCTCCAGGAATTCGAGGACTGGAACACTTCCGTTTTTCCACGACCTAATCTTCATACATTCCACGAGCACCCTTCTGTGAAACAGAATAAGCCACTGACAGAACGAGGTGTGTACCCATTTCTGCGTATTCTTCAATGATCACATACCTTATCACCTGTTTGCAGTATGGGCAAACATTGAACCTATTATGGTGGACTACATGGAATCCGTCCGAGAACATCGTGTGGAGAACGACATTGAATCCTTTAATCAAACTTGGATGATGCACCTCTGCAACGAATACTACAAATGGCGCAGTCATATCAAAACTCTCCAAAAATATCCCGCTGGCTCCACCATCCCTCTCCCCTCACTCGCCGACTTTATCACCCTTCCCGCCGTTTCCTTGATATATATGAAATGGGAAATGAAGCTTGATTGGGACTCTCTTGACATTTCCTCGCGCGCTCCCAGTCCTGCGCGTCAGAAGGCTATGATCGAGGCTAAGCTCCAACGCGTCCGACACTTCCTCAACACCAGGATGGATCAAGCTATTATAACGTGGCAATCCCAGAAGCTTTATAACCTCTTCTTACAATTCGACTCTAAAAGGCCAAGTTTTGCGGAGCGGATTGATTGTCCCAATCCCAATAGGTTTCACCGTTGGCAGTCTGATGAGGACGTCCTGGAGGATATCTGTGAAGCAGTGGGACTGGCGATTATGGTGTTCCGGTGCAGTAGCTGGTATGAGCACAGGCGGTTTGAAGACCGGTGGGCAGAGGATGAGGGGTTGTGTTCGGGCAGGCTTGATCCTGAGCGGTCCAATACATCGTGGTTGCTGGATATGGATCGTCGATGGTTGATGTGGTTCCCTGAGGTGATGTATCATCCGTGTCCGGGGAGGACTGCGTGTGGTTGGGAGGAAGAGTCATGCAATTCGTATTCGTTTTTGGTTGTAGATCCGGATATGACGATGTTGAGGAGGGTGCCGTGGGATACGGATAAGGTGGTGTTTGATGAGCAGGCGTCGAAGACGGTGAAGAATTTGCTTGATGCGTGTGCGGAGGTTGATCCCAGTGTGAAGTGGTGGAAGGTTAGCGCGGTGCAGATGGATGAGAGGGACGATCGCTTTGCGTGTTTGAAGTGTAGTTTTGGGGAGAGGTGTGATGGGATGAGGCCGGTGAAGGTGTATAGGTGGCGTGATGCGGTATGTGGTCATCTTTTTGTTCGCGTATTTTTGTTGTTGACCACCTTTGTGTTTAGGTTGTGCATAACATCATCGCTCACTTTGGAGATAGCAGAACCAAGTTTGAAGTTCTCTCGGCTGAGGATGCCCAGAAGGCTCGCGAGTTGGAGCAGAAGATGATCGACGCTCTCACTTGCCCTTCATCTTCGTCAACCGCTACAGCTCAGACTACGACAACCACGACCACCACAACCACCACAACCAGCAACACCGCGACTGCGACACCTACCGTCAGCGTTCCAGTAAATACCCCTGCGATGTTCACAACTGTAGCCGCATCCACGAGCGACATTCCACCGATTATTCAAACCCCCAATGGTGCCCTAGCCAACATCACAACAGTTTATGGGAAAGACCGACAATACCTCTATCTCCCCAAGGACAAACAAAAGTTATACAAATGCGCCGCGTGTATCGACAGGCCCGGTCTCGTTTTCAATCGACTCATGACGCGCGAGGCCCTTCAGTCCCATTTGGAGTCCAACATGGGATGTGGGAATCATGTCGATTTTGATCATGTTGACCCGGTTTGGAAGCGGGATGATGATGAGGGAGGCGAGAAAGGGGATACTGCAGGGGGCGGGGGTGTGGATGGGAATGAGAATGGGAGTGGAGAGAAGGTGGAGTATCATCTCGGGTATGCGCCTGAGGATGATGTACCCAATAATGACGACCCGCTCCCGAAGTGGAGACCTGTCAAGGGGATTCATTATTATGAGTCATTGGAGAGGGGTATGGGTCGACCACTTCCGATTGTGAAGATGATACCAGGCAAGAGGGTTGCGGCTTCTGGTGGTGAGGACAAGTCGTAGTTTGGGGATGGGGAATTTGAAAGTGTGAGGTGGAATCGGCAATTGGAATTCATTCTTAATTTACTATCGCTTTGTCTTCTATAATCCTCTAGTTTCTTATTGTTTATACCTTATTTTTGGAGTACAGTTTGGAATATGTACTATTTTGTAGAATAAATCACTTTGGAGGTTTGTGGATTGGAGTTGAGCAATGGGTCTCCCCAATGCGGTAACGCGGTTCCACTTTTCACTTGGCTGGAGTCTCATTTGCGTCAGTTCTCATATAAATGTGAGTCGTTGTTCCTTTGGGCTTTTCTTCACTGAAACCCCATTTTCCAGCTTATTCTATAAACTTGACAGTACAAACACTCTCCCTTTCGCACTACATCACAACATGGACCTACTCAAAAATCTTGGAGGTGGATCGAAGAACACGCAGACGACCAGTGGTTCTGGTATGGGGAGTGGTGGATCGGGCGGTGGAGGATTCATGGATAAAGTGAACAGTTCTATGGGAGGCGGTAAATCATCAGAGGCCAACGAGGGTATGTGAGATCCAGTGAAACGTACCTCGGCCGAGACTAATGATTCCGTCGCAGATTACCTCGACAAAGGCGTTGATTTCGTTCAGGAACGATTCATGGGCCAAGGGCCTCAGGATAACGAGTCTGCGTTTGAGCAGGCCAAGGATGAGCAGATTTCGGATGCTATCCGTAGAGGGTACAAGAGCACAACTGGGAGCGACTTTCCCATTCGTGACAAGTAGGGGTGCGCGGACACCGCTTTGAAGACATCTCTCGACCTCTATTCCATTCCATTTTTCTACCTAACGCCTTGTAATGAATTGTATGTTACTTTTCTTTTTTCTTGAAATATGTCGGTGATATTAGCGCTGATGTACGTATGTGAGTACGTCACTGCCAAGTTGCTCTCCCCGCACTATGTACAAGAGTCAACAAACTTCTGAAATAACGGGAGAGATTCGGAGAAGCAGTGGGCCGTCGTCAGAGTTACGCAGAAGTTCCATTTTTCCTATTATGCACAACATGTGCTTTGATGCGAATGGGAGTAGTTCATGGACCTTGATAGGCTCGTGAACCAGCTCATCGTTTTCAAACTCCGATGCGTCCCGCAAGGGAGTTCGAAGAACGGCTGGTCTACACGGTAACAAAAGTCGCGTTTCGGGTAAAGTCTTTGGGACTTAGCGAAATTTCAATGATTTCACCT
>NHTK01005642.1:0-12298 GCA_002938355.1 Panaeolus cyanescens | reverse complement strand
TCAATCCGCCTCATGAGGCGGTAGTCTGGCTTCCGACCTTTCCTCATCTAATCTAATCACTCCCCGAGTGGCCGTGCAAGAACAGGCTATTTATAGCACCATCAGATATCGCCCGCATGGAAGCCGAGGAGAAAGAACGCACCCAGCGCTTCAACGAATTGCCAACAGGTACTAAGGTACTTGACTCACCAAAGCCCCAAGTATTCCAGGAGTACGACGGAACCATATGTACACTCATCAGAGTGATTCGATGCAGAGCTGTGATTGTTATTATGTTTAAAGTTAGTTACAAACGGACACAGACACACAGTGATACGACGATTTTGATACTCATGATCCCAGACTACAACAGAGATATCCCACGGAAGATATTTATCCCTAGCGGCATCACTTTTGTGATGCCAAATCCCCAGCTCTGGTTAATTCTCACGATCCAAAGGCAAAGGCAAACACATGAATTGCGCAAGAAGGATACATAGCGATTTTGAATACTTATATGTAGGCGTATAAAGACTAAGGACACTATCATAGCCTAATCCTTTATCTAAACGTCCATTCGATCAGTTGAACTGGAGCCTAAAGTATTAGTCGGACGGGAAGTTTTCTTGGATGGGGTAGCCGTGGCTTCGGTCTCCTCCACAGCAGCACGCTTGTTTTGGCGTACAGGGGTAGATGGTGTAGGGGGAAGGGTTGGCAATAGACGAGTGGCAGGCGCATCAGCGCGGGGAAGGAGATTCATGGTTTTGAGAACAATCTGATATGTTCGGGAGCCTTCACTGTTACTCCCATTCCGATTGGAGGGGTCGATATCCCACAAACGAAGTTCTGCTCGGACAACGACGACCACACTATCAGAGTCAGGGAACGTAGAATGGTATACAGAGGGCATGATGATTTGCCCTTTCTCGTCAGTAATCAATGGGACATTGATGGGGGCATCCATGAAAGTGTTGTCGTTGCCGAAGGCGTTTCGATAATAGTCTTTTGGATCAGGCATGTGACGCGCAATCAAAGCTAAGTGAATGTAAATGGTCAGATACAACCTGCCAAAAAGACTGAACAAATGTTAGATTCAGAGCGTACATACCTCCGCAGTGATCTTTATTGAATGGCAAACCATCGTCTGCTGTAGCATCTCCACTGGTAGAGCGCTTACGGCCTATAAACACATAAAACAACAAATCGTTGAAAAAAATGAATGTAGAAGACAGTCGGAACATACCAGGGGTAGCCAGCCCTAAAAGTTCGAACCCATCGTCATCTAAGGGAATAATGAGTTACGGTATCAAAACAGCCTGAGTCGTGTCAGAAAACTATACCCTGTCCGAAAATGTCATCAAGTGTAATTTGCTTATCGAAAGAAACGGTGGATCGGTTAGGGTCACCAAAAATGGGTTCCGTTTGGACGATGAAAGAGAATGAATTGAGGGCATCCGTGTCATGAGCACGAATCCACTCGTGAACCTTGGTCTCAGACGTGGCACCACTACCTGTCATCCACAAAGATAACTTTCAATGAGCGTGCATAACGAAAAAAGAGCTCCCAGTTCCCATACCTTTAGAACGCTTTTGTTCGGTGTTCTGCATCAAATATCTTAAGAGAACAACTGTCAGCTTGGAGCAGCGGACGGCTTTCTCAGGATGGAAGGGGGACTCTGGAAGCGGCAGTAGCTCAAAAATTGCCTTGACTTTCTTCAGATTTTTTTTATCGTTCTAATCCAGGTAAGTTAGCGAAAGCACGAATTCAGAAAGTAAAAGTCTCTTACAATCCCACTAGGGTAGTTGAAGTATTCACCAAATTTGTTGCCATCGAGGTGGGGTGCAAGGATGGCCGGAAATTGAATGATGACTGGAATTCCATTGCTATCGCACCAAGAGAGAGGTTGGCGTTTTTTGACGCCTGCTGGAATCCGGGGGCTATCGTCAAGCATCAGCACAGTGGCCTTGGTCACCGCCTCGGGAGATTGAACAGCAGACTCGAGCGCAGCCCACAAAGAATTGTCTAGATTGGATTGGAAGTATGTGAGAAGTTAAATCGAAAGCAGAGAGAGCGGTACATACAGAGATGATGCGGGCCTGGAGGAGGGTTATTGTCAGCAACTGCGGCCATGATGCAGAGAACGAATGGGAAGGGATAGGCAAGCAAAGGAAGAAACAAAAAATATGGACTATAAGTAAGGCTTACAACTTACAGGTGTATTTATTTGGGGTGGAACTTGCTCATTTTGCGACCACTTGGTTGACGATTCGACATAGGTCGACGTCAATGATGGATGAGAAGAACTCGAGAAGAACCAAAGAATTTCGAAGAATGCCAATAGTATTGCCAATAGCAGACTCCAACCAAAGGTGTCCTATGTTCGCACAGTCATGTGCATGCTTTGTCATCAATCAAATCCTCCAAATCTCTTCGCTTTTCCACATTTCAACATTTACAGTATCTCTCTGCGCTTTCATTCAGAAATTCAGACTAAGTGCTTGCAATTGTATATATATATATATGTGCCTTTTTACTCCCCATTTTTAAAAGGTCTGTTATGGGCCCAACCTTGTCGCATTCCCGTTGTGGTGCACCTTTGTGAAGTTGACCGTCGTAAGTCCACACTCCTTCGTCCAAGAACCGACAGCTGAAGTGAAATCCACCAAGATAGATGACTGCAACAAGCTTATACTGCATATCTCCGAATGTAGTCTCAAAGCTGATCAATTCAGAAGGTATGATTTTGCCTTCTTGTCCGACGACTTCTGGAATCTCAAAGTACAGAACAGGTGGTTTGTTGGACAAAAGAGCTGTAATTTCGCTTATTGTAGTGCCACAATGATCACATACATGAGCATGTAATGTATACCGTGATGTCTTGCTCACAATTTGTCTCCTCACCAATGTTGCGATATCAAGCTGGCCATCTTCATTGTCAGGCATTAAGAGAATAGTTGGCAATGACTCTTCAAACCCCAGATCGGTTAGTCCACATCCATATTGAATGCAATGTGCCTGGATTGATAGTATTTGGTCTGTTCTAGGGAGAAGGATCTCAAGGATTCGGCATACTGATGCACCGTAAGGCCCATATCTTGGAAATGATGTAGGATCTCTTGTGCTGAGAACATCGCGAAGCTCATCGCGTAATTGGTTATACTGTTCACTGGTTGAAAATGGGTTTGAGGAAAGGAAATGAAAGGCTTTTCCTAGCTTGAAATCAGTTTCTTTGTCAAGATTGTGCTTCAGTGAGTTTTGACTGATTTCACCAAGTGACGTGTAAGCAAATAGCAGGCTCATAAACACAGCATCATAGGCACAAGACCAATTCTCGGATGTCCACTCACAACCTGCAAGCAAACGAGAGCCTGTTTGGGATACATTTATCGGTGCATCTGCTGTCATTTCAGGCCTTCTAGTAGGGTTAACTGAGCTCTTTAATCGTTTGACAGATTGACTTGGAGTAATGTCACCAGCTCGTTGTTCTAATTCCTCAGAGCTTGGCTCGTTCACCGCTGAGTGATTACCATTAGTGCGTGAAGATACTTGATTATCATACTTCCTTTTTAACGTCCGCTTTTCTGGTTCATATTCAGGCACCACTCTTATTTTCTTTTGATCAAGTCTTATTTCGCTTTCAGGATCGGGAACTGGTACAAGATCACCTTGCTCAAATCCATATGTGATGAGAGTATTTTTTTCAAGCGCTTGCAGCCGTTTATGTTCGACAAATAAGTCATGTGGTAGTGGTACATTCAAATCATTCAATGTTACCCGTGCTGTGATGCATAGTCCTTCGCGGTTGATTGCTCGTGAAGCCGCAACGTAAGCAGCAAACCCCCCTTCATGCAGTGAAGTTAATAGATTTTCCAGTCCTTTACCCTGCGCAAAGTGACCTGTCACCGCAAATGCCGGCTGAATAGGCAGCTGATTGCGGCAAATTGATATAGTCGTCCGCTTTAAACCCTCAGGCGTTTTCATTGGAATATTAGTGGTAAAGTAAAATTTGGATGGCACAACAGGATAAAAACCTTTCGGTAAGCCAGAAAGCTTTATCGGACTATCGGGAAACTCAACAATAGCGCAGCTGCAATGCATGAACCCATTCTGTAATTTTGTGAGCAACAAATCGCGAATGTAACCCTGTGCACCATTGGTGATTTTCAGATCAGTCGACAAATTTTTCAGCCGTAAAACAACTGGCATTCCAATGTATAACGGGACAAATCCAGGAAGAGAGTGTTGAACTCGGGAGCCCGAAAGATCGAGGTCTAATAGGTATTTATAGTCATCATTGGACAGATCATGTACCTGAGCTGATAGTGCGCTATTTCCAACTTTGCGAGTTTTTCGAGTCACTAAAACGTCATTAGCAGCTGCAACAATCAATTCAGTATTGGCATCCAAGTCTGGATTTGTTGTTGATGACAAGTTTTGTGTGTTGGCCTCCGCTTTATGCAAATTAAGAACCTCTCTCAATGTGTTTGTCTTCACAATGGCCGTTGACTTCAGATTCCTCTCAGTGCCCATATCTATACCAGTTGGATTATCTCCTGATCGAATGACACGAGTATTAAAAAACTCAACATCACTAAGTGTTGATTCACGAGTTCGCAGTCTCAACACTATTTCCGCATACTCTGGATCACCTTTCATTCTGTGCTGCTCTTTCATTTCGATCACCGCATTTACCGTTTTCCAGGCAAGTCGACCAAATCTCTTTTTGAAATCGTCTTCTGATAATGATGTCTTTTTATTTGTAATTGGAGTGTACATTGGACTACCCCGAACAGGAGGATACTGAAAGAAGTCACCAGCGAATACGACAATAATTCCACCAAACCAGTCATTTGGTCTCTCCTTTGCATAACGCAGTGCATGGTCAATATCACAGAGAAGTTGTTGACTCAGCAGGGACATCTCATCGATTAAAATGACTTCCACACTCCTCCATTCTTTTCGTATCTCATTCTTATTATTGACAGTAACGATTAATTGGTAGTCTTCTGTGTCATCACCTATATCACGTCCACTTTTTCCCTTTGACCGTGCTATCTTAATTCCAAGTCCTTTGTGTACAGTCATGCCATCTATCAAGCTTGCCGCAGAGCCTGTGGGTGCCAAGAATCGTATTTGATGACCACAGCGATAATGTTCCATCACAGCTTTCAGTGCTTTGACTACGTGTGTTTTTCCTGTACCGCCTGGGCCTGTCATTAGCATCCGAACTGGTTTCACGTCTTTTTCTAAAATACACCTATCGATAAAATTTTGGGCAATGATCGAGAATGATTGCCTCTGCTTTAAATTTAAACAGAATTTTTGAGCGGTAAACTCCAAAATTTGAGCAGGTGTCTGTTGGATGGGTCCAGAATTGCTTGTGCCTGATAGATGGAGCGGAATGCGATAATTGTTGTCGATGTTGATATTCATTGTGCTGTTCTGTGCAACACTTGGTCCATATTCTGTTGCCCGTGCGACCAGATTACCAAATGCTCCACTGAAGCACGACACATCGCTCATGTCGGTTTTGTGTTGCGATGCATTCAAGACTTGATTCTGAACACTACTTCCTGCATTTCTTCGGTTTGACGCAATAATTGCCTCTTGCTCTCTGATTTCTGCCTTCCAAGACTCATGCATTGTATGACATTGCATTGCTAGGCCATCATAGGGAATGTGCTCGACTTCAGATAGACGAGGTAGACAAGGCGGAAGAGAGATCGGTGATATATTCTGAACTTGTGCTATTGACGGATCTGGTTGGGCCTGGGGTTTGGTAAACTGTGGTTTGAACCATCCTGCTTGTTTCACACCCAGGACAAACTTTTGTATGTGCCAATTTTTATCATGCTGTAGACGTGCATTCCCTATTATTATTGCCATATCATCAATGTTCTCCACATGCATGGCTGAGCTATAGATAGCATTTGTCATTGCTTTGCTTGCTGCTGTTGCCGCCTCTCTTTTTCGCAATCTTTCCGCATCACGCTCATCCGCGCACTCGTGAATAGCTTCCCAGTTTTTCATAATTTGTCGATGATAGTCAGAAAAATGGTATGACTTAAATGCATTTTCCCAAGTCTCTCCCTCTTGACGAACGCTTGTAGTTGCACTAAAAGGCTTGAAATGACTGAGTGTAAAAATATACCAATCATTGGTTCCTTCACGAGGAATAGACATACCAATCACTCTTGGGATAAGCTCATGAGTTCCTTCACCTCGCTCTTTATTATAGTGCTCAACTAGATGATGTGTTGATCTCATTGAATGAGGTTCTACTAGTCCATGGCGTCTCAATACACCCAATCTCGTCTCATGTGTGTTCTTCAACTGTCCTGATTTGGATTTCTTCTCAATTCGAATACGCTGACAAAAATCATAAAAGCACATTTCTGATAATGTTGACTCTCGGTAAAGATAATGATGGACTTGATGCATGTCTTTCAGATAACCTGATTCGTCAGTTTGGAGACGCAATGGGATAGGTTCAATGGGATTCGAATCTTCTGTTTCAGTTGACTGGCTTAGAGTAGTATCCAAACTGTCTGCATTGCAATTTTCCTGTTGACCTCTAACATACACAAAGAGTGTTGATGAAAGCATAGGGACCGTTCGATGAGATGAAATTGTATCATTTAAGCCTCGAAGATAGCGTGCTGCTTGCTGTGCGTGAATTTGCTGCTGTCTAGTAAACTGCGAAAGGCATTTGTGTAGAAGTGTCTTTGCTGCCTCCATGGGATTTATATTGTTGGTAGTCTCAGGCATTCGTGCCACTGCTTTTGATAACAGAGTAAGGGTTTGATATGTCTTCATATCCATCTTGGTAATATAGTCGGTGATGTAAAACATTGCAGCCTTGGCTGATTTCCCTGAAAGAATGCACTTGATATCGTGGTTATGTCTAGAAAAGACAAGTATATAAGGATTGAAGTAATTGATAGTTGCGTCACGACACAAGAGCACAACCGAATTTGTATCAGGATCAAAGTGCGATGCCTCAACAATCTCGTGGGGAAATAAAAAGCGACATCGATCCTCATTTCCATACTTGTGACAAACACTTCCACATACATGCCTTTGAAGAGACTCTCCACACATCTTAACTTCTGTGGCGAATACAGATTCCCAATCTCGCATCACATCCAGGCACTCAGCTTCTACGGCAGATGGAGGTACTGGTGGGCGTTGAGTGCGCGGCTCATAGGCTTTGTCAATCTGAACTTCAATTTCGGGTACATGATGGTGGATAATACTCTCGAAAAATGAAAAAAACCTGTTTTCAAACTCTGGATTGCTTTTCAACTTTGCGTGAATGTCAGATGGATTAAGGCCACCAACCAACCAAATTAAAAAATGTCCATGTAGTGAGCCACGCTCAGTGAACTCAGCAGTCCCATAGAATCCTCTTATTCGCCCTAGTATTCCACCTTTTTCAGTTGATCTCTCTCGTTCATAATCCCAGCCAAGGAGATATTTAAATAGCGCCCTAATTGAAAACTCAAAGAAATCAGCTGCAGCTACGGGATCCTTAGCCAGTCTCAGTGCTCGCTCTTGGACATTTGGCATTTCGGGAAATCGAGAAGAAAGGTCAACTGTTTGGTCACCATACATAACCTGGAAAACAGGGCTGTGGGCAGGGCTTGGATTGAACGTAAGATAGAGTTGAGGGAGGGCAAAGTATCCAGAGTAGCTACGGATTTCATTCCGAGCAAAGATTTTCATTGCCTGCGATCCAGGAAGTTGTGCAGAGACTGTTGTTACCTTTTGTAATAATTCAAGTGCAATTTTTTGTTCTTGTGTCGGATTTGAGATTGTCTTTTCCCTTTCAAGAATATCAGCAACTTGCAATAATGTCTGTGAGGAAATTGAGGTCAGCCTTTTTGCCACAGACTCAAAATTTGCGCTCTTGACAGTGAATGCAGTGTGCAGGTGAGATTGTCTCCGTTGCCAAATATTAAACACAACAAACAAAAAGGAATAGTGGTAACGAAAAGAGCGATCAGAAATATCAAAATAGTACTGTGCTTGTTGATCAAAGGATAGGGGAACTGGTCTTGTTGCGTCATCGAAGCCTCCAATACCCAGTGGAAATAGAGTTGGAAACATTCCTGGAATAAGGTCTGGATTGTTATATTCGCGGATAGCAGGTGAGGCGTGATGAAAGATTAGATCAGGAAGCGATGATTCAGGATTCACACCTGCCAGATTCCTCAGAGCCGAAGCCGTAAAACTTCTTCCACTTGACTGAACACTCTCGGGATCTGATACACCCATTTTTTCAAGCATTGCAGCATAAATTTTAGTATTATCTGATCTTGTAACTGATGGGCTTTGTTCCTGTCCACTACTTTGAAATGCCGAAGCTGGATGCTCAGAAAAACCAGCCGTTTCCTCTTTGAAAGTATCATCTGCGTTAATCTCATGATCTTGAATGACGCTATTGGAAAGATCGGGAAGAATTCCATCAGTGGGATATAACCCTAAAATTCCTTTGTCAAATTCAAGTCCATGGTAGAGTCTGTTTATTCTCTTCATCAACATTAGAAATGCCCATATTACATCCTTCCGCACTCGAAATAGCTGGTATAATAGTTCAACCTTGAAGCTCGCTGCACCAATAAAGACCACTGAAAGCATACCTCTTACGTCTGCAGGTGTGCGAGGCAGAACTGATACAGTTGAAACAACATTCATTTCATGGGCGCAAGTATTTCCATGTAGTACCCGTGGTTGAGTTGGGTCTGATGATCCATAAAGACGGGTGACATGGGCCGTGTTTATATAGATTGCACATGCCATTTCTTCAACCCAAGACATATCTGCAAAATCACTTGGAAGATATCCTCGGAACAGGTTGTTTGCAATTGATAACCTTGGGATCTTTTTCTTTATCAATGACGAGTAGCAGTCAGAACAAATCACAAGGTGAATAGTACCTTGTTTATCAAAGTCTTCGTCTCTGATCCCCTCTCTTTGTATGAATAAGCCATTCAAGCATTTATAACCATATTCTAAAAAACTGTTGTCTATATTACTAGATCCACTGTTCCGTAACAGCTCAATCGGTATTTCTGGTTTTGTGTGTCCAGTCATTGGATCAAGTTCGATATCAACGTGCTCGGTGTGTCGGGATCTTCCGCATGTTGCGCATATTGGTGGCTTCTGCCAAACAGTGTTTTCTCTATACTCTCTCAAACAGTCCAATATGACACTCTGAGGGACCATAGCAGGCCAGTTGCTTTCACATTGTCTTTGATCCTCCGTGATGTCCAGTGCTGTCTCCAGTTTTTGTATTCGCCTTTTCTCCTTCAAGACATTATTGCGCTCCAATCTCACACGGTTTATTCGCACTGCGTCTGATTCTTGAAGAGCGGTTAAAATCGAGCTTGGCCCATATTCATGACGCATAATTTCATGAACCAGAATTTCGGGCAACGCATCAAATCTACCAAAGGTAGGTACATAGGCCATTATGATATCAAGTAATTGGACTCTAGTAGATTTCAATAACCCTGACATTCGACACTGAATGTGTAACACAACTGAGTTGGCTGTTTTTTTTCGTGAGCGAGGAAATAGGACAGGACGTCTGTGGGAAGGGATTTGTTTGATGCTGTCGACCAGCTTGTTGAGCGAATATGCATGTTCAATGCGAGTTACAAGCTCCAATACTGGTTCATGAAGCCAATTTTCTGGCTGTCCTTGCAAGGTTTGATGATTAGGAGCATGGGGTATTTCGAATGGGGGTTCTCGAATGGCGTCAATGATTTTTTGACCATACAAACCCAAAAAATGTCGTGATACAAGTTCTGAATAACTAATTGAGCTTGAACCGTCTGTTTGAGCCTGTCTAAGTGCATCACTACTCATAACAAATGGTTGCCTTGCGACAAAAAAATGGGCAACTATGTTCTCAATGTATGAAATTTTGTTCCGTTTTCTTGATGGATTGATGATTTTCGATATACAGAACGTATTTGCCGTCTGAAGAATGGAAAGAGGTAATTCATTTAGAGCAATTTTATAATGATTTTCATCTCTTAATAGCCAAGAAGGTATCTCATAGCGCACCCACATTTGATTGTTACTCATTTGATACCAGTGAAATCTGAGCGCGCTGTGTAGTACACGTAGTAAAGCAAAGTAAATGCAAGTTGATTGGACGCAATGCGACAAAGGTCCAAGTTCGCATTGTAAGCCTTTATCTTTGCACATGAAGATCATCTCAGATGGGTCATTTGAGCAGCAAGCTCAGACGTCACCAGTACTATTTTTAATGCCCTGTTCAAATCCCGATTCCCATTCTATGTAATTGGCCTAGTTCAACCAATCCTGGTCTTCATGTTCCCACATTCGAACTCCATCATCTTTCTTCTACCACATCATGCCATGCACAATCGCAGATTGACATTTGGCATTTACTTGCAGTACACATGCCACTTTATGGTCCAAAGCTCTACTCCGAGGAAGAATGGAGATACTGGTAGAGGCCAGGATTCAGGAAACGTTGGATTTTTGCATCTGAGTCAAGTTCAGAGACTCGGATTCAGAGAACACGTTGAACGACACCTTCACTCACTTTTGCTCTGCGGATATGTCCTCTCGCAAAAGACCGTCAGGTTAGTGCTAGTAACATTTTTTTATGTGTACTAACTGGTTCAAAGATGACCTACTGCCCTTTTACGCAGCAGCAAATGCTGATTTAGACGGCGCTGATCTGGACATCTACAAATCGCTCTTGGATAGTTCCACCGACTTAAACTCAGTTCAAGTTTCCACCACTGAACGTTTTGACAGTCTAATGTCCCATGGACCAGATCAACCAACCTTTTGGGTCGATAAAAACCAAAAACCTCTTATTATCAAGTTTCCTGGATTTCTTGATCGTCACCGTTATCATGGTAAACTTGACCCTTACTTTAATTTGGGACCAGGCAAGGTATGTGCTATTATAGCCCCCAACTTTCAAATCATTTACGCTAATCAATGTGGGATACAGATTACAATCAACAGTATGAGAGGCCTCAAAGCCATCTTCGAAATTCTCCCGGTGCCCAATGATGAAGCTAGATATCCACTTTCTGCCATTAAATGTTCTAGCCACGCTTTTCTGCTTTTGAAACAAATAAAAGATGATATTGAGGAGGGTAAATCCAAAGGTATGTAACTAACTTAAACTATATCTATATGATTGTTATTCAAACTAAACGTTTTGAATGATGGCAATAGATGTGCGCGCTAGCCCTCGTAGCAGAGTTATTAATTGGGTCCACACCGACAAGGGCACCCACCTCGATATCTACACATGCAGCCTTCATTCACAACCCTTGTTTGTTCCACCCTTTGAGGATCCAGATGCCTCTGCTACCAGTATGTCTTTGGGCTATTTTTTTCGCTTTTTTAACACAGTCATGGCAATGTCACAGAACAGTCAGGCAATCTCTCCTTTATCCCATCTGGTCCTTCTACGATCACCAGCGCATCAGAGCTCTTAGGTCATTTTGAACGCTTCAACGATTTTTTTGTTCAGCACCCAACATTTGCCGCATCAAAAGTTGTTCATCCCCCTGTTTTCGACCTATATGGACGTATCATCCCTCTTTCAAGTTATGCTGAGAGTCTTCCTCATCATGCTCCAGTAGAGGTCGAGGTGTCACTTTGCTTGTACGTTGTCTTCTTTTTCTGAACCATTCACCATTTTGGTCATCTAACAATTTGATAGCTCAGAAACTCAGCATCCTAACATGAATGTCGTGACTCGTACATACCAACTACAGCTCGAGAAGATGCGAGTGCTCATCCCGCTACCCCTTGTCGTCTCTACCCCCATTCAGCTTGTTTCTCCCCCTCGAACGCCTTCTCCCAAGAAAAAACGCAAGGTCACAGTCAATCAAGCTTCAACATTCCCCCATTCCACCCAGTCTAAAACCCGCACTCGTATTATGATAACTGACAATTTGTACGCCAATCTAGCCGATTATGATATCGATCGTACACAAGAAGATTGGCCAGGTCGAGCGGAGGAGGACAGCGCACGTCCCTTGTAGTATGAAAGAAATAATATTTGTTATATACCGTACAAAAATAAAGAATGGCTACAACTTGAAACTTGAAACTTGAGTGTTTGTCCAGTACCTTCAAAGATCGAGCAAGTGAAGGAAATACACTGCAAATGGAACTGGATCTCACCAAAGGCAGGCACTACACACTCGTAGCAAGGCACGACGCCTGTGGTCTTCCAGTGGGATACCGGCAGGTCTCACACGAAATGGTGGTCCTAATCCGGTCTTCACTGCAGGCAGGTCTCACGCAAAG
>NHTK01005641.1:0-12292 GCA_002938355.1 Panaeolus cyanescens | reverse complement strand
CTCGCACTACCTTCGACTACGCGAGACTCAAACGCATTGCCAAGAGATGCGCTTAGACCTTACCCCTGGGTTGAATGGAAAGCATCCGAGGCTGACACTTGACCTGATGATGACAGGGATCCATTCGAAGGGCGACCATACCCCCGTATTTTGACAACCAGAGAGCTGACCGATTCTGAGAGTACTGGCGTTTCTGAGACCGCTGTTGGCCAGAATCTAGAGCAGGGATAGATATGATGAGACACGGATGGATCTTTGGACGGGCATATTGGCAACATACCCTGTCAACTATGTACTTTGCTTGTCCATAACCCATTCCCAGAGCATCTTTCGGACTGCAGAGTGCATCTTCAGTGATGTATCCGTCATCTCTGAATGAAACACAGGAAGAGATGGAGGAGGTGAAGAAGAAGCGCAAATGACTGGCGTTTGGTGAGGTTTTAGCAAATCGGATCAGATTGCTGGTACCGTGAATGGACTGTTCGAACTGGGAGAGAGGCGCCATCCAATTCACAGGCCATGCTACATGCAGGAAGAGCGTCACATTGATGCGAAGCTGATGGATCCGGAATGATCGCCGTGTGAAAATCATACACCATCAATAGTGCTGAGCGATGCTGTTCAAACCATGAAACAAAATCTCTTACCTGCTCATATATTTTTGGATCAAGCCCAAAATTATCTTTCGAAAGGTCGCCTTCTAAGAGAATCAATCTTTTATCATCAAGCACTTTGACATCCAAGCCTTTGTCTTGGAGGGCAGCGACGTGGCGTTGGCGAATACTGCCGGAACCACGACGGTTGAAGGCATACAGCTTCGTGACCTTGTCTGAGCATAAAAGGGACGATAGGAGGTAGGAGCCTAGATTTCCCGTCGTTCCCGTGATGAAGGCTACGGGCTTGAATACACCCTGTGGCGAACTTGAAGCGAAGTCGAGCTTGGTACCGGTGGTCTCGCTCAATGGGGTTGGTGGGATGTCGGTGACACTGTACTTGGAGATCAGGCGCTCCATTGTCGCGATCTCTGCTGCAGGATTGAAAGCTTGGCGCTTGGCTTGTGTTGACGTCGACATAATTGGTTTCGTTTCCTTTGGCTGGGGAGGAGTGATGAGGACGGAGGCGCTGATGATCGCAACTGGAGTGCAATAAAGAGCTTGTATTTATACAATTCCAATTAGCCTGAGAGTTTGATTGGCTTCGTCAGTAAAGGACCAGCCGTATGAATCATAATAGGAAGCTTTCTACACCATGGCCACATTGGTGGTATTCATCGTGATAATGGCAGCATGTGGATGTCATTCAACGTTAGTAACACTCAGACTTGTGCTCAAATGAACAAATTGGTTGCTCCACCTCCATCCTTTATGGATGCAAGAACATGCCACGCTCATCTGCCAGTGAGGCGCCCAATAAGGTACATACAAGGATAAGGCAATTTCTCTCAATAGGGATTATCCCCAATGTTAATGACCCATAATAGCGGTTAATCGTTAAGTATAGATTATGATTATATTAAATGCCGTGCAGTCCGCTTAGTACAGCTGTTATCAATATAACCCCCATACATTATCCTGTGGGTGTATATGGGGCTTATCGTTCGCTTGTTCGGTAGAAAACTAAGTTCTGATGGAATTCTCCCTTACATGGTACCGGTACGTGATAAAAACCGGCATGTGATGGTTGGTGGGCAAGGATAATTATATGGGTTGAATACCCCTTGATTTCACTCCGAGACCATCGCGTTTGAGGCCTACTGACTGCATCTGTTCCATCAGAAGGGAGGGCTTGATAGAAGATGGCGAATGTGGGAATGTGGCCCCGGCGATCACCTGTAGTCCAAAATAAGCGCGCAGTGCCATGATTGTGCAAATATCTAACAAATATCGTCTCCATGTTTCCCAGAAAGACTTGGCCAAATGTCTTGATAAGCTGTATATATGGACTAATATTCCTTTCGAGATAGAGAAAACGATATTATAAACGAGCAAATGCGCTTCAATTGTTTAGAGGATGTATTACGCACCAGTACCGTCATGACAAGGAGTAGCGCTGATGATCATGATGGAACCCATCCGATTGGGTACAGCTTTACCTCAACCACAGCTCTGACCTTGACGCTAAAATAGAAGCAATAATAATGACATGCACAGCACGCGGAGGATTCAATTGTGCGAAGGCAAGAGCTCCAGATTCCAGAAACAAATCGTAGAACGTACCCCAGTTGACAAGTTTATGGATAATTTGTCAATCTTGAACTGCACCAACACAAACCGTAAGCCTCTGTTACTAATATAATCCTCTTCTTGCTCATGCTACCCGCAGATGCCGGACTTGTTACCCCCAAAAAACCATACCTGATGTCTATGAATAGCAGCGATCAATGATGGTTCATTTTGGAGCCCACATCACGATCGCAAAGCTATGATCAGTATGATGAGCTATTCTTATTTTCGAAGTTGGGACACTGAAGAAGTGCATCTGGAAAGAAACCTTTCCTCTAACGAGTTTTGTGGGCAATCTCGCCTTGAAAAATGGGGCTTACAAACTCTACAACGCAGCTTAGAGCAGATATCTCTTATATCCCACGATTCATATTCATTCACTTCAAAGGGCGAAAGCACTCCGCGATCAGCGGCCATCACCAACATCGCTTTTATGGAAGGCGCCAGAAGGCGTCAGATGCCTAAACATAGCACACAAATCGAAGCAAGGTGGCAGTGATCCTACTCGGTTGGAATTGGAGGGAACATCATGATCATGATTCTGGGCGAGTTACAAACCATTTCATTCCTTTATTATCTTCAAGATCGATTAAGGACTGCTTGCTTCCCATCGAGTCTCCTTACCTTCCACTCTTCAGTCGTCAGCAACGTTGAACGTTGAACTTGAAGACACTTGCTTCTATACACACCATAGACCACGATTCAAACCTCGGAAATTTTTAACAATGGGTATTACCGAGAAGGTCGCATTTGAAAAATCAAACTTAACGGCAGACTTCCGATCTAACACCCCCAGGGACTCAATGGAAGATACAGTTATGGATGGCACAAGGAGCGCAGTAGTAACCGGTCCGGATCCACCCAAAGCTGGGGTCATGGACACGGGCGCAAAGGCATGGATGACTGTGGCTGGAGCGTACGTGCTGGAGCGGTTTCCATATATTATTTTGAAGTACTAAGCTTTTTTTTCAGATGGTTTATTTTGTTCGCAACATTTGGGTGAGTACCTACCGGCCGTTTGACTGAATTTACGCTGAATTGCGCAGCTATCTCTACTCTTTCGGTGTCTATCAAGGTAAGAGCTTCTGATGTACCACGTATCCACTAACAATCCAAACAATGAATTCTGATTATTAGACTTCTACACTCGAAACTATTTATCGAATTATACGCCTAGTGAGATTGCGTAAGTTGATTCTCACCAATCTTGGGACGTCAGATCCTCTCGTTTAACCCTTCAACGTTGAACTTAGATGGATTGGGAGTTTTCAAATAATGATGCCTTTCGCTATGGGGGTCATCTCTGGAAAACTATTTGATGCGGGTTATTTCCACGCACTCGAGATTACAGGCTCGATAATCTTTGTCTTCTCGTTAGTAATGCCAGTATTATTTCTTTGAGTCATATTTATTCACCAACCGTAATATCATTGCGGCTTTATTGACAGGCTATTTATGTTATCACTAGCTCAGCCGCAGAAGTATTATCAGATATTCCTTAGCCAGGCAGTTGGTCTGGGCATCGGATTGGGGTTGACCTTTGTCCCGGCTGCCAGTATAGCAGTTCACCATTTCAAGCGCCGCAAGGCTCTTGCAACAGGTGTGGCTCTCAGCGGGAGCTCACTCGGCGCTGTAGTCTTCCCAATATGTGCGTAACTTTCTCCGATCATCCGATCCTCCCAAGTTCTTACTTCGTTTGGTTTGTGTCGCAAAATCAATAGTGATCAAGTGGGTTTTTCCTTCTGCAAACAAGGTGTCTGGACGGCTTGCTGATCATTATATTCACTTTGGCAGTAATCTTATCAAAACGCACAGTTTTGGGACGACTGTGCGCGCCAGCGGTTATTTAGTGTTGGGCTTTCTTGTTATCGGCAATTTACTTGTAAGGTCGGCGTACGAGAACGTACAATCCAAAGGACCAAAACCTGATATAAAGCGTTTCTTCGTTGACCCTCCGTACATGTGGACTGTCCTAGCGTATGTAATACTTTCAAACATCCCTTTCTCGACACTTACATGAAAATATTAACAGGGCACTTATTTCGACGTTCGGCTTCTACTTTCCTCGTAAGTCAGACACTTAACACGACAGTCTCTCAGGCTCATATTCTCTATAGTCATTTATCTTCAACTATATGCCATCAAACATGGCATCGACCCTAACTTGTCGTTTTACTCTGTGAGTGTCACTTATCATGTTTTGGTATCCTCGAGCTTGTCTAAGTTTTGCTATTTCAGATTGCCATTCTGAACTCGTTCAGTGCACTTGGACGTGTTGGTGCTAACCACATGGCAGATATATATGGGCCCATAAATCTACTCACACCTTGCACACTCATCACGGCTGCTTCTATTTTCTCTGTGTTTGGAGTGTAAGTCAAAATCATCCAAAACTACCTTTGTCCAGGTGCCTAAGTGAAAATATTAGTCAAGGTCATGGGTCATTAATAGCTGTAAGCATCATATACGGCCTCTTCTCTGGTGCATGTAGGTGTCTTAGTCCCATTGATACATAAACCATTATGCACTTGTGAATGACTCGAACACATACAGGGCTATCACTATCCGTTGCTTCCCTTAACTCTTTAGCACGACACCCCAGCGAAACAGGGTGAGTCTTTTATTACATATACACTTTCGGGTTAGTAAATGTTGCGCTCTACATCCTTCTTAATATGATTAGAGCGCGCACGGGACTTGCCTTAGCTCTGGGTAGCTTCGGGTCACTTGGCTCGGCGCCTGTTCAAGGCGCCCTCTTGACTGATGATTTTCACTGGAACCGTCCCATTATATTCTCTGGGGCATGTATACTTCATCTTTATACGATTAAGACGCGTACAGGAGCTGATGGTGGTCATGTATTTGACAGATTTTCATGATTCTTGCAGCGGTTTGCTTGGCAATGGTGCGTACCCAACTTGCAAGCGAAAGAAAGACAAACAAAGTATAACTGTCTAAATTGGAGTTGGAATAACATGAAAGGTTACAACAAGCATTCCGATCGATGGCGGGCGTCTCTCTCGTCAACCTGAGGGATTTCGCTGAAAATGTTTGTATAATAAGCTACGTTATAATTAATAAAAACTATGAGCGTGGAGCAGACCTCAACCGAAAATTACACAGCCACTGGCACGTCTCCGAGTCTAAAGAAATAAATCTACTCTGGGTAGTAGTGTGGTAGATCAACGCAGATTCTATCGTCCCTATCTTATCAGCCGCCCAGTGGCCCGATAACATCTTTATTGTCGCAATCGCACGCCGTAAGTAGCACACCTGAGAGTCCGGTATCCCCATCCCAGAAGCGCCCAGGTTGTACGGCAGAAATTTTAATCTACTCGTGAACAACTGAAGGAATACTTTTAGAGACTTCATCTATTGGTATATATCCTAAATGGGCCTGCATCGATTGTTAGTTCTCAGCTTGCGGAGACATCTGCATAAATAATATCGCTAAAATTAGCCTATTAATTGATGAGAGGATGATGCATAGCCTCGACTCGACATGCTGTGTGATTAAGTTGTAGTTCTGATGAGAAGGTAACTCTGTCCTTATCGTGTTGAATTTTCTAGGTTGCATTATTCTAAGGTCTTGGGTCATTTTATACCTCGACCTTTCTCAATAGCATTTCAAGACTAACTGACTGTGAGAGGCTGAGCCCATATTTCCATAAGTTATATTTACTCGGAGGCTCACACGTTGTGGAACCAGAGTCTAGAGAAGACATTTCCCCCGTTTCCACGAACGAATAAGTGACCCGGGTAAATGCTTTGAAGTCCTGTTGCTCTGTTCCTTTAGTTGTCGTTTCCTCCGTCTACGAGCGCTTGGGCGCTAAGTGCGAGTCTGCCTCTGTGGAAGCCACTCAATGAGTGCCCCTGATGTTTGGTGGCTATTTCGTTCACGGAGACCAAATATGTGAGAATCACCAACCAAATAACGGTAAGTTAAGCAACTGGGTCAAGAATAGGCCAACGCTGCACAAGATAATTCAGGCGCAGGGCACTGGTGGAAGCGTCACGGCGTTACCACGCATAGAATTGGACTATATTTTACCAATACAACTTCCGCAATCAGCGGCTTGGGGTGGGAAGCGAAAATATATCATTGGGGACGCAAAGATAGCATCCCCGTTGGTCTTTCTTGGAATGTAGAATATTTAAAAGTGACAGAGCCCAAGATTCCTCGCGCCCTGCATCATATTCATCCCCATAATGAACATTGACACTTCCTTTGATCGGAATGCAACGCTCGGTGCACTAACCATTGGTGTTCTGTTCTCTTCAGTCCTCTTTGGAGTGGTTATCGTTCAAACCTACATCTACTTTTCAACTTTCCCAAGGGATCACAGGCTGCTGAAGGGACTGGTGAGCTTTGCCACTCCTACTCTACTCCGATGTTCAAGCCGCTTAGAAGGGTTTTTTTGTATTCTTTTGAGAATCTAGGTGACTTTTGTCATGTATGTATGAGTCCCAAAAAGATCTGTCTCAGACTTTTGTTGGCAGCCAATACTAACTCGACTGACACTCACAGCATAATGGAAACCGCCCACCTGGCTAATATGATACACGTCCTATATACGTTCAATATCACGGAATATGGGAATCCTGCGGCATTGGAGGGACCTACGCCGGTGTCACTCTTCATCGCGATGATCCTGAGCGTGATCATTGGGACAGCAGTCCAGGTAATTCCCACTTTTTCAGGTAAACAAAGCGCCAATAGTTGACCTTTTGAACTAGACATTCTTCGCCTACCGAATCAAGCTCCTGAGCGGGAAGTGGGGAATCACCATCGTGTGTTGGCTGGTGACTGTGGTGCGGATGGGTATATTCCTTGCGTTGATCGTGAGGGGATTCCAGTTGAACAGCCTCTACGCGTTCGCACACGAGAACGACACTAAGGCGCTCGCGATGTCCATGCTGAGTATCAGCGCAGGCTGCGATATCATCATCACCGGGACATTGTGCTTCTATTTGAGATCACAACGCAATGATGCCATGAAGCGGACGGCGAGGACTATTGATAATGTCATTGCGTGGAGTATCCGTAAGTGTACTTGTACATGCCGCGAAACGTGCCGAGAATTTTGTTGATGATTTATCGCATGCACAGCAACTGGTCTAGCCAATAGTGTCGCTGGACTCGCCCTTGCTATTTGCGTACGCACAATTCTTCTCTCCGAAGCTATTGTTTTTCACTAACCAACAAAAACTTCCAACTCATCAAGCTTGTTTGCATGCCAACCAACTGTTCGTAACACAGCGTCTTTTCTCATCCCGGGTTCTAACATCTGTCTTCAATTTTTATCCACCAGTTATCTGGCTAGGCATATTGTCAGTCGTCGCGCGAGGTATGCTCTCCCGCACCACCCAAAACTCATAACTCTGAATCATGACTTTCGGTACCCTAGTATATTCGAATTCACTTCTTGCATCGTAAGCGCTAGCATCACGCTCCTACCCCACGCAAGGTGCTCATACAACTTAACTCTCTCCATAGGTTAAACTCGCGCAGCGTCGTACGAGCCGACCACCTTAGCACAATAACGCAAACCATCGGAAACGAGGTGTACGAGAATAGCTCTGAAGGTATCATTTCCAATCCTCAGGCAAAGGCAGCGATGCGCATCAAGATGACCACTTTGACCGAGGTATCGACGGATGTTCATAATAAGTCTAAGACATCTTCGTGATGCGAAGTCTCCTTGGGGCTCATAATCGTACACGGTAGTCCGAGATGCATCGTGATGCATTCATGGTGGTTACTGTACTTGTGTTGTGATGATGATATTAATGCAAAAGTTCACGAGTAAAAAGTCCATTCAGAGTATTATGACAACTAGTGTAATAAACACATTGACAAGCCCATTAACGAGCAAAAAAAGGTAAATACACACAGGAGAGATTACGATGTCGGAAAGCGAGAGTCAAAGAACGGAGAGAGAGAGAAGATCAAAGTAAAAACTTGAAGAAAAAAGGAACGCAAAGGGGGAGGTGAAGGAAAGAAAAGAAATCCAGAACGTTGAATTCTCAAGGAGTCTTGAAGGAGCTTGTTCAGTTGTTGATTTACTCTGGAGCCGAGCGTCACATTCAAGAGTAACGACAGCGCTTATTTTCATCACCCATATTCTGATGGATTTTCGGATGCGGGATGTCAACGCCCATGCATGTTCCTGTTCCTAGTCGCTTACAGGCTTTGATAAATCTGACGATGTATGTACCTCAAGCGACCTGCCTCAGTACTTACATACGCGACGGCATAAATTCAGCGGCACCTCTGCCGTCCTCAGCCGTTTCACAGATACAATTATGTCTGGATACAAGCATCAGTCATTTACATAAAAATACCAAAACCTAATTTTCATGTTTTCTACATCTAATATACAGCGATGTACTTTATATATTCAGAATTCGTGCAGCGTAAACATCCAGAGTGCACCTACGGCTGATAGGCGGGGTTTGAAAATTTAAACAAAAACCTAGACCCGACAACTGACGCCATCATTGTCGGCATTGATCGGCCGGTTATCAATCCCTGCCGAATGCACGACTCCCCTCCTCTTCTTGTGCTCGTGTACGTGTACAGTGTACCAGATACTTACTTTCAAAAGCTTTACACATTAATATAATCATCCTTATCATCATAATCTGATATCACCACCGTATCCGGTACTTGAAACCAAACCACACCGTCGGTGTCGGTACTCCATTCGCCGTTACTTATACATACGCTTAATTCCGCTCACAGCACCGGCCGCTCACCCTGATGCGTTCACGCCCGACGCCACTTACACCAAACTTGACACGTTCCTCAGGCCCATATGTATTCCAACAGGGTTCGAATGCTCACCATTCAGCAAAATCACAGCATCGCGAATTAACTATGGCTGCCCTGGATAATTACCGCACCCCGGAGTCCGGACTAATCTCTGGTATCCCCTCGTAGCTAGTTCCCGCAGTTCAAAGCGTTTATATTGTAAACTCCTGAAAATCATTGTTATGACAGAAATTCTAATAAAATTTAATAAAGAAAATGACGCACAACTTGAAAGTGTTAGTGGTTACCAGTACCGCACGGTACGGTATCTTTATCGATGTGAATGAAGGCCGAGTTAAACTTGGATTACTTGCCCCGACGCTACACTATGTAAGACTTTGAACTTTCAATATCATCATTCTCGGGACGCCCACCCCAATTCCGAGACTCTTTACTTATCATTAATTCTCGATTCTCAGTTCTCACGATACTCTGACACTGCCCTACCATGATCCATCGGTCCTCGGAGTACGTGTGAGGCCGCTACACGTATGTACCTCCATACTCCGAGTCTTGTGCCCTGTTTCCGAGTAAAATCTGCGAACTTTGTGACAGATTATCCTGATAACGATGTGAGTTGAAAGGGTGAGGAGGACTCTAGTTGAAACTTGGCATTGTTGAGCGTTTCCGAGTCAATATGGAATATGGGGTGTTATAACTTATTGTATGTCGTGTTTCCGAGTCACAGACCGGCGTTGTGCCCTTTTTAAATGTGGTATTATTAATAGCAGCTTATTCGAACCTGGAGATAGTGTTCATTTGGTATGCGACTTTTGCGTTACTGAATTACTTACTGTGATGCTCTGAGATGTGAGACGAGGTTAAAATTGGACTATTAGTATGATTTTAGGTGATTCAGAAGCAGGAATTTTGGATGCGACTGACAGCGAGCTCGAGGATGGGGATGGTTGGTTTGATTGGTCACCGTGGTGTGAGCGGAACTTGGAAGGATCTGTGCCAGATCCGCCTTCTTGGTCACGTGAAGAGGCCATCTACGTCGCCTGATTTCCTTACTATTCCTTATTCTTCTACTTTACATTCACTACTACTCTCTACGTCGCTCGCAGTCGCTCAACAACTCGCTCGCTCTCTGTTTTTGACCCGCCCTCCACAACCCTCATTAATTCCTTTGTCTGGACTACTTTGTAGCACAACACCTTATACTTACATTATAGATGTTTTTATCATGCTAGATATTCGCCTTAGTGCTCCTCTCCTCGTAGTTGGTGTAGAGGGAGTCGAGGCGTTGGCTGGGGCTCATCCGTCCACCGCCCTCGGCTCTCGCACTGGGAGAGGTCTGTTTCTACGACCTCTCTCCATTCCCTACTTCACTACTCCGGCTACGGGGACTCGAGCGTAAGAACCAAGACAGGCTAATCGAGTCTGGGTTGGGTTCAGACTTTTATTTTAGTCGTTAGTCGTTTAGTGTCGTACTTTAGCTTGGTCGTATTTTTAGAATGGGTAGTGATATATACTTAGTACTACATAGTATCGATCATGATTCATGATGTTGATGACATGACACTCGGATAATAAGGTTGTTTGGACTGGTACTTTAGCGTTAGAAGTAAATTGGTCTGCGATTCTGATCATGACCAGCCCAGTGTCAGTGATGAACGACGATAGAGGAGCCGTCCAAACTACCCCTATACTTTACAATCTCAACAGAGCCAACACTGACTTTGACTCTGGCCTTGTAGTGGGTCGAAGACTAGAGTCAGAGTCACGTTGCTCGTCTTGATCTTTGTCTTCACTTTCATGTCAACGTCAACATGAAGCTACTTGTCATTGTCAACGTACGATTCAGAGAAGCCAACGAGCGATAAGATCATCGCACCAACATCAAAACGAGCTCTGAATCGTGCGTGGAACCTGGATGTGCGATTGACGACAAAGCCGTTGCAATGCGCGTGATGATGGAATCGGAGAAAAAAGGAATAACTGGGATGAATTTAAGCATGGGCCAAGGTCTTGGTTAAAATTTGACTTGAAATTATTAGCGTCAAGGCGTGCGATGCGCGTGGGTGGTGATGGAGGATCATAGAAGCGTCGAGGTTGACGTCGAAGAAGAGGAAAGAAGAAGCGGAAGCTGAGAGAGCGGACTCGGATGTTGGTGGGATTTAGAAGACGATGAGGGAACACTTGGTGCTGACAGTGGTAGTGACAGCCTGAGTGGCAGTGACGGTGAGCGACAGTTGGCGTGCTTATCACTCCGGCGGGAGTATTTTTAGAGGAAGCGTGACGTTGAGGAAACGTGTGCTAGAATTTACATAAATTGGAAATTTGGAATGGGATGATGGGAATTGGGATGGGAAGGTGGAGGGTGATTTTGGATGTTGTGCGTGGAAGAAGAAGGAGGGGAGCGTGTCAAGGTATCATTGTATCACCGATGGTAGACCGATGGTGGAGAGACGAGAGGCTATGAGTCGTGCGACGTGTTCTTTTGGAGTGGGTATTACGATTAGAATGGTACTATTGTATTGTTCTAATTATATCGAATGAAAGAAAAAGAAAAAGGAGAAAAAAAGATTTTATTTCTCTCTTTTCTACCTATCTAAGTTGACCATTGACAAACGCGTAGGCATTTTGGTTGAGGCGAGACCCAAGGGGAAGATCATCATCACATCACCATATCAGAGTCTAAATCGGCTGCCAGGGCACACAGGACATCAAGTTTTTTTTTTCTTCTTTCATCTCTCCGACCCTGCATTCCTTCCATTTTCATTCAACTGGTGAACATTCTGGTTGCCATCGCCCTTGGACCTTGGCCTTCATTTTCATCTCACATCCCCCCTCCCATCCCCGCCCAACGCCTATTCAGCTATATTGAACCCGGGCTTTTTTTAGCGAATTTTGTTTTTGTTTTGAAATTGCGTTTTGATTTTTCTCGCTTAGTCGCGTGTTGCTTTCCAATCCGCTTTCGTCTTTTTGCCTCTTCACATTTTGGTTTTTTTCTTCACTTTCGTCTTTTGCGTTTTCACTTTACTTGGTTTTTTCACCTCACCTCAACTCGCGTATCCCTTTCACTGTCTCCTCTCCTCTTTTCATTCCTATTCTCCAGTTCATGTCATCGTCTACCTAAACCTCAACGCCTTACCAACCAACATCACCTCAGGCATCCTCACCTCACCTCACCTCCCCACCATCCTCATCACCACCTTACCCGCTTTTACTCATTCATCGCTCAATCCTATCTCAAGTCAAAGGCCACCTAAACACCAAAACCCTAATCCCTAATCCCAAATCACCAACTAAC
>NHTK01005640.1:0-12281 GCA_002938355.1 Panaeolus cyanescens | reverse complement strand
GTAGTCGATACCAGGCCTTACATTAACGGGGGCAATTTAGTGATGCATGTGCCGATCCGGATGGTGTGATTTCCGTATTGATAGACGACCTTATTCGCAAGCACGATGAGTTGTCGAAGGGTAAATGAATCAATCTCGGGAAAGTTTCTATAGCTAAATAGACATTTTTTTGGTTGCTACGGTCAATGGTGTCAAGCGTGGACCCAGATTCATTTGAGTCTTATCAAAAAAGATGACCTTACTTTCTTTGAAGAACGCTATTCCATCCAGGTACAGAGATAAAGATCAACTGTCCGTGATGCTTATCAAAGCGAGATGACATGAATGTAGCATATTTCTGCATGGAATGATGGTCTTGATCCATTTCGAGGTTGGCTGGGGGAAGTAGGGGGAAGTGCGCTCTAGAGGCTGTCACAAACAGACGTCAATGGCGTCAGACGATATCCGTGGTTCCATGCCACGGATGGGCACGATGCGGCTCACATTAGTGTCACAATGGGATCGACATCTTACTGATTTATAACCGGATCCTCGCATTCGATGCAGAAGAGAAGGGTCCTTGTGACGATGAAGACAATCATGAGAGGCGGTACATATCTTTGCCGTTTCTTATTTTCATGGAGGCTAATTATTTTTCCATCCAGAAGTCTTGAAATGGCGCGCTCATAACATAAACACAGTGGTGTCGTATGACTAACTCGGGGTATTTATAGTTACATGCACACACATCAGTCTATGTATAGTAGTTTAGGATTCGGCGAGATAATTTATATTTAAATGCAACGTCCCAACTGCCCATGGGTTGCGTTTTGACATAACGAGACCATGCGGAGTGTCATGCAAATGCACATTTGCATCATCATTCCAGTTGCGAATCAAGTTAATCAAGCAACTGAGACGTCTGTCCGGTATGCAATACCAGTGAATGTTCCCTGTCGACTCCCGTTTTACTGACATCATTCGTGGTATTGACAAAGTTATGTACATCATGCTTCTGTGCACTGGAGCACCGAGCGTAAAATCACCGTTTCAACTGCATGACGAAGAATAGAGTCAAGGATCCCGGTGTTGACAGCTTCCGATGGTGGCGCTAATAGATTAGCATATCCGCTTATGCAGACATGCCGTTTTTCACCAAAATACATACGTGTTATACTTGTAACACTAAAAACAAGTCAATCCACTCGTGACGGCTATCATATGGGGATGAATGTTCTGCATACCACATCCGTTATCCTCAACCTCGCTCCACTAAACCAGACAAAGACTGGTATTGGGCAAGGTCCGGGACGGAAGGAATGAAAACATTGAAGTTCGGGGTATCAGTCTGAACAGAAAAGATAGCTTTTTTTTGCTGTCAAAGCCATTCGCGTGAGAGGAGTTCTGGGCAATATAACCCATTGATAAGACGATTATCAGGAACCCTCTGCCGAGCCAACTCACGTTGGTGGTGGAGTCACGCACCGTTCCAACCGCGCGAGTATAAATGGAATGGGCATGATCGGTAACGATAGCGGATAGTCTCGCTGCCAATCCTTTTCTTGGAACATTCGAATAGAAGAACCCAGTCCTACCGCCCATGCTGAGTTTCAAATGATTTTCGGGCATCATGGAGATCGGCTCCCCCCTGTTTCTGGTTTTGGTCAGAGGCACAAGGGGTGATTATTCCACTTTCAAACCCCCTTCTCAACTCACATGGTTCCCCCCAAGCCAACAACCCCCCGATAAAGAGGCGCGACGTTCGTGATTTGCCCATCGTGCTCTGGAGAAGGGGGCTATAAAAACCACAGTATGTTGCATAAAATTAGGACAAAAATCAATCGCATATGAGTTTCGTTGCACTGGTACCGCAACAAGATCGCAGCATGAGTAGAGGGAAGAAGGGGGGTTATTGGGGCTGACAAGGGGGGTCCATAAACCCCCATTCAAACCTTGATATAAATTCACAGTCAGACGAGCCCTGAAGACGAAAACGATGACAAATCCAAGAATACCGACTATCTCACGGTGGGCGTCGGGGAGGGGAGTTTTCACAGACAGGAGAGGTCGCCTCGGGGTACAAATTCGTAATCCGCAGTTGGTAACCATAGCCGACTAGATACCAAGAACTTGCATAATGGCTCAAGGAGATGACATGACGGTCAGCCATATCCGAGCCCATGCTGCTTGCCCGCACATCTCTCTACGAACGGTGAATGAATACCGTACTCTATGAGATGAACAAGCGCACCAGAACAGGAACCGAGCTATTAGTTCAAGGCATATGTCAATGAGTGGAGCCAAGTACTTAAGTAAAGATCGTAAGACCTTGGTAAGACCGATCAGGAGCCCTGACTGCGCATCGTCCTGTGGGTCAGAAACCGCTTTGCTTGCCAGTCCAATCAAAATTCCAAGCGCAGGAAGCGAGAATGAGCACAGGAACGAGTCCGAACGACGCTATCATCCGACTCGGACTCGTATTTAGCACACAGGCGTCGGATACGCATGAGCAGTAATTAGAGTCCACGCTGGTAGTCAATTCAAACCAGGGGATCCTGAACCTGATTTTGCGTACAAGGAATGCATATGCATGTCTATTGTTCGATGGTACCCATGCGCCTTCAAACGAACGCATCGGAGAGGCCGGGGGGTTGCTCAACAGCGCTCATCCCTGAGTTTTCTGTGGATAAGTAAGTCTTGAATAATTGATTTCGCTCAGCGGTATGTTACTCATTGCATTTATTTAACTCATGCACTATCCCTTTACGAGAACTTGAAGCGTACATAAACTCAAAGACTGAGTAAGCACTTACTTTGTATGCGGCATTGCGATCCGTAGTTTCAGTTTGGGTTCACAAACCTGCAGTCTCTTATAAGGAAAAGATCCATCTTGCGAATCCAGGTCAACGTAACTGTGACGGTGTTAGCTTCTGCTGATCAATCTGCTGCTTCATTTTTTGGACGCCGGGCACATGTTTGAGATGCCCGTTTGAGTCGAAGAAAAAGGAATTCGACTCGGACTGGCGTGGTGGTTCCGACTCGGCTTCCTATCACAGGTCTTTGAATGCAATGCTGGAGACCTTTTGAATTCCTCAGTCATGGTTCTAGAAAGATTCGAAACGGTAGCTTTCTGATCCTTTTTTGATGAATTCCAACATTGGATAGGGCGCACCATGAGAATTACCAGTTATAAGGCTATACTGTACCTTAAATATGCATAGGAAGGACAGCTGATGTCGCAAAACACACAGCGCCGTAGTTGCATGAGCGGGCTTTTCGGGGCGCCTAATATATTGCTGAATTCATAATAGCCATCCGCATCAGAGAAGGCGCATTGTGCACCCCCTGATCGTCACACTTCGGTCACCAACGATAGTATCTCAGTCTTGTTCTTGAATGCATACACTACATCTCTGGATAACACCTCGGGCCAGTAGAAGACTCCAATTCATCAGAGTAAACAAACCAAACCTGTGAGAGTTTCTCCCTGATGAACAGTCTAGACTTGGTATTAATAGTCTGATTTCTATATCATGAATGAACATACAATACCCGATATCACATAGAGAACATATTTTTGCTTTCAATAGAGATTAAATTCTGTTGAATTTTGCCGGGCTATCAACGCATGTGGAACCGCTTCTCGCATCAGCGTCAACTCCTGTACTCCAAGCACGACATCCGGGTTCTTCGTGGGTTTTGTCAAAGAAGCAACGCAGGCGAATCATGGCAAGTGATTTACTCTTGTTATGCGCCTGCCGCCTTCCCTTCGAGAACTCCACATGCATTTCCGCGATTTTGCAGGTCAACAACCCGTACGCTACAGGGTAAAGCACGTCACACCACTGACAGCAGTGGCAGTTGAGCGTGGATTATCCCACATTTGATTGGTCTCCCTGGGGAGTAAAAAGTCTTGAGGATTGCTATAGGCTTAAACGAAACGCCTTGAGCCAACAATAGGTACTTCTACTGGTACATTGATAAAATGCTGCGCATCTGTCGTATGTATGCCAAAGCATGGGGTTACAATCAGCTTCGAAGTAATTGAGGTGACACCTCGATTACCGAGAGGCGAAGCGACTCCACATGGGGCATTGCTTTTCGTTCGCTTTTCATTTTACGAACTCGATAGCCCCCAAGTTGTGACGCTTTCATCAGATAGTCATGGATAATAAAAATACATCTAATTCATTGCTCACTCCGAGTCGCACCTGTGCCCTCACAGTGCTCACACCCACTGGTATGGCAGTGAAAGCGGAGAATATATTAACTTTTCAGTGTTGGTTGCGTGGATATCAGGTTGGCAGTGGTATACGTATCAACTATCGCGGGTGCATCTTGGACATATATAGACCTCGTATGAGCATCAAAGTCCTGACTTTCTACCTCTTGTCGACATCTATGTGCCATGCGGACAGATATTGTCAGTCTTCGGCATCCGTAGGCATCATTTGACAAGGACATCATCACTGATGTTCAGAATGTTTCGTTTATAACGTGGCGCATTGGTAGATATTTATACTTTTGTTGGGGGGAAAATAGATACGTTAAGTTAACAGATAGTTCGATCACAGCGTTTTACGTCAGCCATTACCCATGAACTACGATGAGTACTTTCTTTGACTACCCTTTTAATCGCTTCACCGTGTAGCAACCTTTTTAGATATATGGAGATTTGCAACGCAGGTCCGAAGCTTGCTGCAGCTTAGCGACTCTTATCTTCAATGGGAAACGGAGGCAAGCTATGAGCGACGTCTTTGACTAACGGTCGCTACAGTGTCGCGGAGCTTTGAGCATTACACAAGGATGTATCTGAAATGTCCGAGTCGGGAAAACCCCCCGCGTCGTAAGTAGACAGTGTCGATGTGGATAGAAACCCACTAGTAAGTGGGGTCCTTACATTGTCACAACATTTACTTGGAATTTTCTTTCTACAGGTTATCAAAAAACGAAACTGTTACCCACCTGCGAAACACTGATTTTGAGAGTCTCGCATACCCTATCAGATCACCCATCTGGTTGTGCCAACTGATAAGGCAAGAAGTGCACGTTCAACTCCAAAGCTAGGATTGGCCTGGCAATTCTGCATCCGAAAGTCTCATGAAGATCTATTTCAGCATGAAACGACATACAAGAACTTTCTCTCGTTCGTGGACAAGAACTTCCAGCCGGATAGACTCTAAGCATACGCGTTCAGGGTACCGAGGAGGTTGAGCGGAGACAATAAACTCGGATTGTGCGAGCCGAGGGCGGAGATCGAATAGTATTGATGGCATCACTGTTCTGATTTCCACACGAACCAGGGTGGGACTGGCTGGGTAAGCTTCGGATAGAACCTATCCGGTGACTGCTCCCTGCAGGAGTGGAAATAAACCAAGAACATACTTGGTATACTTGATCAGCTATGATAGAATATCATCTAATGATAGACAGGCCAAGGCTGTGTGTTGTAGGCGACGGACGAATTCGTTCAATCTCTCCCACTCAGACCCTAGAGGAATCACAATATGGTTCAAATGACAACTCGTGGAACAGCGATGAAGGGAAAGTGGAATTTGGGAGATTGTGGGTGGGTGACTCCGGAGGTAGGGAGCCACCGGTAGATATATTCTACAGTTTTTAGTGGAGCGGCAGCCTAAGGCCCGCACCATGAAGCTTTGAAGGGCCAGAAAAATTGCCACCTTGTTAAAATCTGTATGGATGCCGACCACAGGCAGTGATGGGCATCTTTACAGCGCTGGTGCAATTATTTCTGTAGCCCTGCGTGACTTGAAAACCCTCTCATATAGGCAGATAGTGCCCGAGTTGACCAACGGCTCTTCTAAAAATATACTCTACCTCACGTAGCGATCTGCGCTACCTTTGCGCTCTATTTGTGCTTCCAGTTTAGTATTGTCAAAGAGAAGTTTTGAGTGAGAAGATATGGAAGCGAATCCCATATCCATGGATAACAGTCGCCTATACTAATTTAAAAATGTCTTGCGTGAGTCATGATGGAACTTCATGCGATCGAGAGAAGATATGTCACAGGTTTACAGCCCCCCTTCTTTTACAACTGTTCCAAAAAATAAATCTGCGTTTAGTGGAGAGAATAATTGACCGCTGGTGTTAGGGTTTCTAAAGTTGTGATGTCAGTAGGAAGCCGGAGAATCTACGTTCCTTGAGACACAATAACGAAATCATTCACCAACGCGATAGCTCACTCCTGCATCATAAAGCAGACAGATTTAACCTATGGATTGTTTGACTGATCATCTTTGCCAACTTATAGAAACACCGACGATGTACCAGCATCAAGCGCTGTTCCGAGGCGTATAGACAGCCCTAGAGTAGGGTATGACATTCTCTACCAACTGAAGCCCCACCTATCACCGGCAGAACGACTGGGCATGAGTACTTGAGGACCAAAGCTCGAGCCTGGTAAAACATTTCTCCGATATGCTACTCCGAGGTGAGTTGGGACCACAGTCGCCTATAGATAACACCTTAAATTATCACAGCAGATCAATAACGATATTCTGTGACGATGGACCTGAATTTACTAACTGGGCGGTACTGCCAGTGACCGGATAGAGCTAAGCTTCTATCCGAGAAGGACTCCACACCAAGAAAGGCGGCAACACGGATCGTGGTATATACAAACTGTAAATATATGAAACAAGAATCAGTGAGAACATCACTATATACTAACAAGAGGAAGAATTCCTAGACATCACTCTTCTCACTGATGTTGATAGCTTTCTGGGAGCACTCGCAGCACAGTTGAAACCTATCGGCGAAATCGGTCAAGCTCATCCAGGGAAGAACGGACACGGGACAATATCTATGTATACTCCACAAACTGAAAAACCTCGTTCTGCAGTACTCTGTCTTGGTCAGCCCCTACAGCTGGTATTGAGGGTGAATAACGCATTTTCAAAGACGGAGAACGACTTGCCGCCGGATCACTCGTTGATTGCCGGATGAACGGATCAATTTTGCTTCTCACAAAGGGAGGGATGGGGTTCTTATGAATCCTATCATAGTACGAAGTCGTCCCCGTCGATCGCCATTAATGGATTCATGAAACGGGGGTAGAACGAGAACAGATATACTGGAGATCGTATTATACTTGGTAGGACTTGGTATGATCTGTCAGGCCAGTCCTCCTTCAGCCTCTGTACAATTATCAATCATTTCCGGATACGGGTAAAAACTAACCGCTCAAGGGAACAAACGTAGCCGTGTGCGATAATACACATGAAGTATCAGATAGGATAAGGCGTTCCTGATTCATACCGTCGATAAAGTCTCTCTTCTGGTTTCATGTACATACACTTGGCCATGGCAGTCGTTTCTATTGGACGATCAGAAAAAGTCTCCCATCTATGCTGCTAGGGTCGATGTGCTATAAGGAAACCCCACCTTAAACTGCGGTACCGATCTAGCCGTCAACATGATCGCCCCACGCCCTAACAACTTATCATTTACCAGAAGCGCCATTCGTTTCAAGTTCATCTTAAAGTTGGCCAAAAAGGCGAATGATTCTTTCACTCTTGAAAACCTGAAGCAGCACTGCACGGCTACTTGAATTCCGAGAACTCGATCGAATTGCTATCTATGAATGTAATATTATAACACACTCGGAATCAACAGCTCGACAATTCTGAGTGGGGTATTTTCACACACCAAGATCAGCAGGAAGTCGAAGGCACCATCTTCTCGAACTCCAAGTTTCCCAGCACATCGAAATGGGAACACTAATCGTATCACACATACCCTTCGTAAGCGACGTCAACACGCCCCCCTCAGTCAAAGTATAGGTCCCGACTCCCATAACCACCCGTTTCAACTTGTAGTTCGCCTTACCATTCGATGGGATGCGCTCATCGCATCATTTGAGAAAGGTCCATCGAGGGTCGTATACTCTTCGAAATAAAAGCACCGCTTTATGATTGATTTCTCTGATTATCATACTTTCTTTGATTCCAATCATCAATATCCGTATGTACAACTCCTACTATAACCTTTACTCAATGCTAAAGAGTATCTTCTATATCCCGAAATGAGTGTATCATCGATATGAAAAGGAGATAATGTAAAACAGTTCGGAGGTACGATTGGGTGACTCTTTCACCAGCGGGCTGTTAGAGTGACTGTCTTTTGAGTCATACTGGCCTTTACTGTTACACGTACCAGTATTCTGTGCTGCTTCAACTGCACTAACATCATGTAGCAAAGTATTCGAACGAGGTTTCGACACTTAACAGCACACCGTTGTCTTTAACTGCCTTCAAGGTTTCCGATCACCATTGACTTGAAACGCCGCTCACCACGCATAACTTGCGCTAGGCGCGAAGCACTGATAACACAAAACACATCACCCCATAGCAAAATCGAGCCTTTCACCATTAGGAAATTCGAATTCACATCATGCATAGTTCACATTCCTAATACCAGACTTCACAGACCGCGTACAAATAATCAAGTACCCTTGATATTCCCTATCCATCATTCGCAGTGGAACAAATTCCCACAGCTCCACTACAGGCCTCGAAATTCCTAGGCTGTCAACTTGAGACCATATCATTACTTATCATTATCGTACCCTCCCTCTTCACACCCCCAAGGAAAGACTTATTGTATGATTTTGAAAAATATGATGGCGTTTCAAAGTTACAGTTCAGTGCGAATTCATTCGAGTTCTCATAGGCGAGTCAACCAGCTCGATCGGAACATTATGATGTATATATTCTGATAAAACGAAAAAAAAAAAAATCAAACCCCCTCAGATTCCGAATCTTAACCTCAAGTTTAGTATCTTCGAATTATCATCACAAGGTTATGCATAACGCCCAATGGCTAACAAACTCGCACTCGCAATCGCATCACCGTACTCGATGGACATACAATCATTCGAAACACTAACGCTATCTTATCTGATCATAACATAATATTCTAAGTAACAACATCAATTCCTTATCTTTATACGATGCATTAAACATTTCCTATAACCGATATTATCACAACTTGTATGAGAGGGACTTCGATAGGGGAGCGACGTACATAAACCCCTCTCAGCGCGCGAGAGGTAAAACTCTGAATGCGTGCAATGGCAGGCTCCCATCGATATCACCATCGAACCTCCCCTACCTTCTCAAAGCCACGAGAAAATATACTTTACAAAACCACAATATATATGGATTCATGTAACTCAGGAGTGAAAGATGGGTGCAGTACATGACCCCCTCCCAGCGCGAGAGATTTGAAAATCAGCGACGATGCACGCCGGCCCGGGGCAAACCTTGACGTGCTTCTACCTGCTCGACACCACCACATAAAATCCCACAATCTACATACTACGTACTACTATATACAGAGAATTCACGATTCCAGAGCAGCGCAAGCCATATATATGCATTGAGCATTGAGCAGGAGATTCGAAACCTCAATCCCTATTCTAATCTCAACCACATGATCACCCACAAGCATCATTTCAATTCCAATTCAATTCACCATTCCTAAAAACTACACAACATCGAGATTCGAAAGTATACCTAATACCGGATAGAGACAAGACGAGAGACAAGACGAGAGACGAATGATAAACGATAAACAGTGGCAGTGGCAGTCAATAGCAAGTGAGTGAGTAATAGACAACTAATAAAACACCAAAAAAGCTGATAAAGAAAAAAAACCGATAACGAAAGAAAAAGAAAAGAAAAGGTAGTCAACAGTGGCAAAGTGATAGTGAAGTGATAGTAATACCGAGTGATAGTGATAGTAATAGACATAGACATAGAGACATAGAGAGAGAAAGAAAAAAGCACAAGAAATCACAAAACACATCTCCTCATCCTCACGCTCCAACCCTCCTCAAAGTAGTGCTAACCCTCCCAACACCAACAGGACCATCTTCAACATGCACATACGCACTCCTAAACTTCGGAGCACCCCCGCTCGCACCACCACTCGGACTCGGCGCAACACCACCACTAAACGTCGCAGGGGGCGTTCCCATCGTCTTACTCGACACAACAGGACTAACATGCGCAGACCCAGGGTGCCCCTGACTCTTCCGAACATCCCTCTCCCTCTCCCGCTCTCTCGCCTCCCACATCTCCCTCTCCCTCTCCCTCTCGCGCTGCTCCCAAGCCCTCATCTCTCGCTCCCTCATCTGCATAGCCTCCTTAATCCTCTGCGCCTCCCTCTCAGTCTGCATCAACAACCCCGTAACTTTATCCTTTGCAGCAATTTCAGGCGCCTGAGGTCCATGATGATGACTATTCATCACAATAAGCGGACTAGAGGACGACGAAGGGGTATACGAGGGCCTCGAAGGAGCAGGCCCAGAGTGAGAGTGCGAGTGCGAGTGAGGTCCAGAATGCGAATGAGAGCTCGAATGTGGTCCAGAATGCGAATGCGATCGAGAGGGTGGATGCGGGTGCGAATGAGGATGAGACGCTGGGTGCGAATGAGAATGCGAAGGTGGATGTGAATGTGAATGAGGATGAGGTGGATGCGAAAGAGAATGCGAAGCTGGGTGCGAATGCGAAGGCGAATGCGAATGCGTAGCATCACGCATAACAACATCCTGAGCCCTCGAACTCTTCACCGTCATACCCCGCATATGCGGACTATCAGAATGCGAATGCCTCATGTGCGGACTATCAGAATGCGAATGCCTCAAGTGAGGACTAGCAGAGTGGGAATGGGGCTGAGGATGCCCATGCTGAGAATGTTGCAAATGTCCCTGTTGTATCCTCGGCGAATGCGAATGACCTTGCCTCAAATGCGGACTCGAAGTATGATGCGGCGGTGGCCTCATAGCAGGACTTTCACCATGTCTCATAGCAGGACTCCCTTCATGCCCACCATGCCTCATAGCAGGACTCTCATGCCCACCCCTCATCGCAAGATGCACATCATCAACCTGCATCTCATCATCCCTCTCCCTCTCCCTCTCTCTGTCATCCTTCTTCTCACCACCCATCGTACTCGTAGAACTAACAGGCGTAATCAATCCGCCCTCTTTCGCACTCCCTTCTTTTCCATTAACACCCTCCTTTGCACTCTCTTTTGCACTCCCATTACCACTCCCATTCGCACCCTCTTTCGCACCCTCCCTTGCACCCCCACTACTAGTCCCCTCCTTCCCCCCTCCACTCCTCTTCGGCAAAATCGGATGACTAGGATGCAAAGGATGCCCAACAGGAACAGTAATAACACCATGCGCATACGGCGGTCCATGCTGCGCTGCATGTCCCGCAGGAGGCGAAACAATAGGCGGAGAAACAATCGCAGACGAAGGCGCACCCCTCGACGAAGCTGGATGAGTAGAAGAGTGAGAGTGCGCGGAGATTGGGTGAGAATGTGTCGAAATCGGATGAGGATGAGAATGTGTCGAAATCGGATGAGGATGAGGAGGATGCGTCGACCCCCCATGCCCACTCGAAACTCTAGGCGAATGATGCGGCTGCGTATGCGCCAAAGGATGCCTCGTACCCATCGAATGCCCATGCCCTCCATGCACAGGAACACCAGGAACACCAGGCAACACACTCCCATGCGCATACGGATGAGGATGAGGTGCCGTATACGGCGCACCCCCACTTGTATTACTAGCACCAACACTAGGCGCGCTCACGCGTCTCGAAAGCGCAGGTCCTAAATCCACATCAAATCAAAACCATCAATAATTCAAAACGCAAGTATCAAAGTAAAGAACAGAACACTTACCATTCCTCATCCTAGCACCAAGCGACGGCGGAGGATACGGGCCAGGTAAATAAGTAGGAAACCCAGGAGGAGAATTAACAGGCGCAGAAACAGGCCCACTCGAGGTCCTCTTCAAGTTCTTCGAGTCGTCCCTCTCTCTTCCTCTCTCCCTATCAACATCATCACCATCATCCCTCCTCCTCTTCCTCCCCCCCTCCCCATCACTCTCAGCACTCGAATGAGAAATAGGCGGAGATGGCATCATAGCATGCCTAGTCCCATGCACAACTCCAGGCGCACCCTCTCCCCCAACACCTCCTCCTCCAACACCATCAACACCACCAACACGGGGCGAAACAACACTCAACCGCCTCTCCTTGTCCTTGTCCTTCTTCTCACCATCCCTCTCCCTCTCTCGTTTCTCACCATCCCTCTCTCTCTTCTCACCATCCCTCTCCCGCTTATCACCATCCCTCTCTTTAACATCATCCCTCCTCTCCCTCTCATCCCTCTCCTTATCCTTATCCTTATACCTCCCCTCTCTCTCCCTCTCCCTCCTCTTCTCAACCCTCTCCCTCTCCCTCTCAGCACGATAAGCAATCGAA
>NHTK01005639.1:0-12269 GCA_002938355.1 Panaeolus cyanescens | reverse complement strand
CAAGATATACGCACCAGATAATAAAAGTGCAGAATGCTTGCCATAGACTTGAGCTTGATAATGTGACGCATATATTTATTCTTTGACATCCTCAAGAGACCATATTCCATACTCCGAGCGCCTGGCTACTTGGAGCGTTGAAGGAACTCGACAGTGAAGAGGACGCGCGACTCCAGTCATCATCACAAAGTACAGTGGGTAAGCGGTAAGTGACCAAAGCAAGCGAATATACAGCAAGAAATGCGCTTCCCTGGAGAGCTACGCGTTCCAGTTCCAAGTACCAGTGCTACCAGCGGAGCGTGACAGGGAAACATGTCAGTGTCTTCCTACTTGAAGCGCATGTCGGCTTCCATTCTGCGTCAATCAGACACCACAAATTCTGATATGCATTTCTCACTATGCAGAGCAAGTAATTGGCCAGTCGTTTCAGGCTCCAGTACAGCGAAGGATGAAAAAAGCATGAAGATGAGGGCAGGTTAAAGAGTAGAATTGAAAAATTGAACCTTGGGCACATACCTTTCCTCTCACGTTTTCCCGAATTTTAATATGACCGAAACACACTAAGGGCTTCATGAAAATTCGAATTGATTTGATAGATGTAAAACACGGAAGAACCCAGGAAAAGCATTGTAACGTAAATTCATGAGCCGTGGAAAGCCTCGCATACTCACTGCACTCAAGGGCGATGTCTGGCAAGCCCCTGAGTGTATATCACGCATGACGTCATCCCGCCACGGCATTCCCTCCTCTTGGTTTCACCCATGTTTCGCAACATTAACTCAGTACCGAACGTTCATCTCAAGTGCCTGAAACTCCCAACACACTAAATTGTACAATCATACATGTTCCGCTACAAATCTACCTCGAGCCCAATCACCGATAGTACGGTGATCCAATCCACGTCGGTGACCATGTCTGGACATCGGGCGCAGATGAGCGAGGGGGACACGAGGAGGGAAATGTGAGCAACTCTTGACCTGAATTCTCGTTGGCCGCCACTGTACGGGACGTACATGACTCAATCACGGTTGCTCCTTTCTTGTTTCGCTGAACGTATTCTCCCTCGTTTACAAATTATTTCTGGGTTATCAGAATACTCGGTGCTCACTTGTTTGACCCAAAGATACTCAACATTGTCACATCCGAGGACGAAGCACAGAGACAGGGAGTACGCTATCCCCCGAAGGTGAGTACAAGCCGTCCTTTCAGAGCTATAGATTTATGGAAATTGGATATGGATTTAGATAATATTTAAGAACCAGTATGGCCATCGCGTAGCTTGTAATCCCGGTACGGTGGAAAAGGTTGGGTAGGGATGAAGGTAGTCTTCATTTGGTTTTGTCAAACATAACTTTCACGCGTACTGTTAAAACTTGATAACATGTCCCCTATCTGAATGCTGATTTGGACCAGATTCCGGGTCATCTAACACTGGATTGGGTGGTGGAAACGCGTGCTTCAAGAGATAAGCACTATCTGTTCAGCTTTTCTTCATTCGGCGAATCTCCCTCTTTTGCTGCGTTGAGTTTCTGAATAGATAAATATACGTCAGGTTTCAAGAACGTCCAACTGGCGTCAGATTTCAGGTCGTTGTGGAAAGCCGTGTGGTTGTGAGCTCCAACAGTGTTGTGAGAGGGCCGAGCGATGAACGGGATAAAGATGTTGAATAAGATCAACGATCAATAGCGTCAATAGAAAACTGAAATGATTCGTAGATAATGTTCGGTGCATTCCATCGACACGCAGCATCTTCTTAACTCTTCCAAGTTCCAAAGATAGCCTTAGATAGGTATACGCGTGACTCACGCGTGGTAGTCGCGTGTGCTACCTGAGGGCTTCAGGGAAAACGCCATAAATGTAACATGGTATCCTAACCTTCGGTTACTCTTCCGCAAAGCTCAAGGCACTAGGTCAACTGTCCAGCTCGTCTTTTTGATTGCTTCAAGCTTTTTTCGATGAGGGATTCGGCTTCTGTGAGTGTTGACCAGACCAGCTCTGCAGTTGTAGATGTGCCGATTCACTGTCTCTTCTGTGCAGATAAAGCATCCTTGGTATACCTTTCAATGGATTCGAGAACCAATAAGATTGGAAACGACAACACCCGAGTCGGGTCTTGTAACCCATCTCCAGCAACGTTCAGATCCACCACGCGCTCTGGTAGAAGTAGAGACTTTGAAGAGTACTGCGGTCAATAGTGATGATAAAATCATCTTGTATGTCTTTCTCTGTTAATTTCTAGTAAATTTCAACGTTCAAGTCTTGTCTGGCAGACTTCTTGGACCCACAGGCGCCGGGAAAAGCAACGTTAGTAAAACCGTACATCTCAAAGTTCAGTTGAAATTCATGGCACGTCCCTCGCAAACAGTTCATTGAGAAGCTTACCACTGAGAAGCTCGGCATATCGTCTTCAGGCTTGGACCGTGGGACGAGCGAAGTGCAAGCCTATCGCGTGTTGGGTCATCCGGTATACAAAAACAAAATTGTCATCGTTGATACCCCAGGATTCCAGGATAGAAGCATGTCCGAATACGGCTCGCTGAAGGCAATTAAGAATTGGATTATATCTTCGTTAGTTCATCACCGAATCTTCATACGCAGTTCCTATCTCTGACTCATACGCTTCACCCTGGCAGCAAAGCAACGCGCTTGCATGCGCTTTTTTACTTTGATCGTATCCGCGATAACACGAGAGGACAAGACCCGCAGTGCCAGAAAATATTCGGATTTTTATCGGGAGACGCATACGGGAGGGCCTACCTTGTAACGACCACTTGGGATATGATTGAAGACATGCCAAGACTACGTGACAGCGCGAACAGCAAGCTTGATAAATTCAAAGAGACATTTGGGGTTGGTCCTATTGGTGTAACGTGTTACCTTTGATGATTATGGTTTATTCTATATTCCAGGACAATCGGATACTTAAATTCTACAATACCGCTGCGTCGGCAGGAGACGTTTTGGCTGCTTCACTCAGACGTGATCCCGTGGAATTTCTTGTTCGCTTCTCCCTTGAAAGCTCCAGCCTTGCAAGTTTCCGAGGTCCGCCAATGGGAGAAATTCTTCTGGGTCTGCTGAAGGAGAAGTATTCCCTTGCGCTTAATATGCCAGCTCTGCCATCTGAAATAGCCACGCTTCGAGGGGAACTGCTGGAGTTTCCTGATGGAAATGCTATTGTCGAAGTCCGATGACGAACGAGCTGACAACGTTGAAGAGTAGGCTGATCATGTTCACACTTTAAATGCGTGGCTGATTCTTTACCTGAACAGGCCGTCTGGACAGACAGCAGAAATATCGATCAGATCAAGCACCCGTGTCATCACACTAAATGAAATAGATGTACACGAAGATATTATTATCTTGTTCGTATTTCGTCAACGCGTCTCATGTTCTGCAATCGCTAAGTCAATGTTGTACAGTGTATTGGGTATGACAGGGTCAGGAAAAACAACCGTGAGTGAGCCATTGGACAGTCTGGTACTTTTACCCATACGGCATAGTTAGTTCGTAAGGGCACTCTCGGGTTGGGATGAGGACCCAGACTTGGAGAATCTTTCGCAAGGTACAGAGTTACCTTACTGTGTCGTGATGGACATTGCTGGCACTGCATCGCATTTGGTCATCGTTGATACCCCAGGGCTGGAAGACCTAAGATTCACGTTCGGAGTCGGGGGCCTCATATCGACATGGATGAAACATTCGTACGTCCCTATGTTTCAGGGAAAATGTGTGGCTATGACTTATCGTCATGTTTTCTTGCTAATTACGGCGATAGAAATGAATTTATTGGCATCGTATACCTCCATCGTATAACCGATATCCGGTTTGACTCGAATGCTGCCAAAGGACTGAAATCGTTGAGGCATATTTGCGAAGGTGATCGCGTGGACAAAGTGTGCTTCACGACGACCAAATGGAACGACATTTCGACTCGCATGAAGCCCCAGTACGAGCAGAAGGAGGCGCGACTTAAGAAGGAACAGTGGTCTACATTTCTCGCAAGAAATTCGAAAACAAGCCGTTTTGATACAACCACTGATGAGAGTGCCAGGCAGACTGCGCTAGCCACTCTACAAACGATCATGGATGGTGCCAAGAGGAGAAAGTCTGTTACCGCAATACGATGAAGGATGGTTGACAAAGAGATGCCGTTTTATAAGACGGTAGCTGGGACGGCCGCGCCCTTTTTTTGGCCTTAGCGATCAACGTTATCCCGAGTTTAATAGTGTATATCTTTGCCTTTTACTTATATACGGTGACAATTCAATTGTATGTGTAAAGTATTGACGATAACACTGAATCAGACTTGATGGAAGACTGAAAAGATGATACCCTCTTGCGTATTGTGACATGGGACTGCCCATTCTTCTTCAACTGCGGCTAAGCTTAACCAACACGAGCTGTATTTCGTTTATTATATGCTTTGCTCGTGTATATGGCGGCTCTTACCGCCCACCCATGGCCTGTAGCGCCCCTCAACGACACATACCCTATGCGATATCATTCGGTCTATCCGTTTACAGTGATCGATGTACTTTGTGTCAGTACAAAAAGGCAAAGTTTACTTGTCCGATTGACGTGATGGCTGAATGAAGGCTGGAACAATCGAGAATAAATAGGTGTGAGAACGCTCGGGGAGTAGTCCGGCCGAGTGACGCGGGTGGGCTTCAAGATAAGTGAGAGATAAGCAGGGAAAATGGATAGACGTGGGGAACATGAGAAATACAGATGAAGATGGATGCGGAGAGACGGAGAGTTCGGACATGACAAGACAGGTATGAGTGTTCTTTGAAGTGAAAGCCGAGACAGAGAAAGACGTACGAGGATTCTTAGTGTAGCACAGCCAGGCGTTGTAGCGAGTAGAGTAGCCAGTCGTTAGACGTCATAAGGAGAGAACTGCGGAACGGAGTGGATATGAAGCATGATCCGTTAAAGAGGGAGGTGGAACGAGGCGAGAGTATGTTCCGCTCCGGACCTATCGTGGATGGCTTCGAGGCACAGCAGGACGGGACTTTGGCATGAAACAAAGAGCATGGAATGATTATTGAAAGCGGATATGAACAAAAGAAACGGACAAGAAAGACAGCAGAGAAGGCCGTTTTGAGGGACAGACTGATGTCAGAATGGATTACGTCATGAGAATGAGTGGACAAATCAAGTCTGACAACGTGCGCGTCACGCGACTTTTATTAGAATTGGTCCAGTTCGCCCTTTTTCAACCTTTTCTTTCTTCTTCGTCCAACATCACTTCTCTCAATCTTGCAACAAAAAAGAAGAATTCGCCTTGAAATGCCTTCAAATATTACTTCTTCGCCAGATTCTCTTCGTCGTGAGTATTTTAATTGTCTTTTTGCGAAATGTGGACTAAATGGTTGATATTGCAACCCTAGCAACATCACCGTCGTCTCCCCCTCCTCCCATGGATTTACGACATATGACCTCAAATGGCCTCTTGTCTTCGCCTACTAGAGACAACCACCACGCAAAGACAAATCCAAACCGTCTTTCGCAGCATTACAGGTCCACAGACCTCAAAGTGGCCCCCTCAATCCCCTCCTCTCCGACTTCCATGTACGTTTTCTTTGATTTCTCATCTAAACTACTCTGTATTGACGTTTTTACCTCTCTTAATCCACCAGCCACTCGTCTTCTTCCGCCATCTTTGAACGCGACATCGAACCCATCATCCCACCCTCTCCTCCATCAACACTCCACAACCCCCCTAACCCCCACCGCATCCCTCGCGCCAAACACACTGGCCAAATCGAACAATCCGTACCTTCTGTCTTGGATAGCGCAGCTTCTGTACTCGCCACTCTCGATGACACCGACCCAGCCGATCAGGTAGCTGTTGTGGCCCCAATGAACATCACCGCTGAGATGGGCGATTCCCTGGGCCTGGGTTTAGGGGGGAGCAGTAGTCTGGGCCTCAGTCTTGGAATGGGATTGCCCTCGCAGATTGGCCAAGGTGCTACGAGGAGTGGAAGTGGATTTGCGTCCCCGATCGGGAGTTTGAGGAGCCGAAGCCCGAGCCCGCTTGGGATGAGGTTGACGGGTGGTACTGCTGGAACATCAGCTACCGCAACGACGACGACACAGCAGTCCCAGCCATTGAATTTGGCTATTCCTGTCCCTCATCAGACTTCTCAGCAGATGAGTATTGGTTTGAGTATGGAGGCTGTATCGTCATCGCCACCTCAACCTCATTCCATCCCTTCTCGTTCGCCATCTATGGGTTCACCTGCCACCCGTGCACGCTCGATCTCGCCCTCTCAGAATCCACAGCAACCTAATTCGCCTTCTTTGTTACCCATCACGATGACGCATTCAACCTCGAGTACCCACAATCCTACGTCGCCCACCACACTCTCCCATCCTCCTTCACCTGCTCATGGGCCTAAAAAGCGCCTCTCTTTCATGTCCTACACTGATCTCCTCGCCAGCACGCCTTCTACCACCCAGCCTCTCTCTTCGCTCACTTCCAACGCCTCCACTTCAGAACCCCCACCGCATATACCCACTGTTTCAATGGTCAACGTTGCGCTCTCGGCTAATGCAAGTCGTGCGGCCTCGGTCACCGGATCCCCGCTGTCATCCCCTGTGTCTCTACCTGGAGCGACGGGTGTGCCGAGTTTGAGGAATGTTTCTGGAGTGGCGAGTGTCATTTCGCAGACGAGTGTTTCGCAGAGTCATGCGAGTGCGGTGGGAGGGCCCGTTGGAGGATTGACGCATCCGGGGATGAAGGAGAGTATTGCGTTGTTGGATAATGTTGGGGGTGAGTGGGAGAGAGAGGGTATGGGTTTGGGTCTTGAGGAGAGGTTGGGGATTGTTGGTGTGGTTGCGAAGTGATTGATTGATTGATTTTTTCTTTTTTTTTTCTTTTTTGATATGTTGACTGCTTTATCGTATGACTACTTTACTGATCCCGTTTGTGTGATTATAATTCTTTTGATTTCGTTTTTATGGTTCATGTATTTTGATAACGATAGGTTATATAAATGTTTGATGAATTTAATCGTTGAATTGCGACGCATATAGTTGGACATTTTGAGGCACTCGAAATCAGCGATAACGATTTTAGGATTTGGACTTCATCACTCTCAGAATTCACATCTTAGTGGCATAGTTGGTAGTTCTTTATGCGATCAAGTCCATTTGAAACCCTGTACTAAAAGTAGAAACAACGAAGGACAGTATCAAGTTCCAGAACGCCCTTGAAGAGAGATAATGAGCCTTCCAGCTGTCGTTTGCGTAACAGACTTTCTCTTGTCGACCATCTCTCTCTGCAATTTGGCCACAAACCGCCCCTTCGAGTGTTCCAGTATTGTTTGTATGGTTGTCATAGCGCTCTGCTTTGCCATTTCTTCAGTGCTTGTATCAAAACGACTCGTTACCAGCGTCCTCCCGAATACCCGGGCCCAGTCTCCATTTATACGAGAAATCTCGTCCGCCTCGCAACTCTCCCTCTCTCTAGGCAGGATATAATTCCAATTGGTGCTGGTGGCGCAAATGTTGTCCAGATTATCAGCTCCGAACAGGCTTTTGTCAATGAACAACTTGAGGGTTGTGATTGTACCAGAGTTCACCCGTTGATCTATACAATGAAGGACTACAATGCCGTTCAAAAGCTTTTTTTTTGGTGTATCTGTCCAGCAGATGTTAGGTAAGTCTTATTTTTGTAAAATAGTGGAACGTACGATGCACTCATCCACGCCGCTATCATCGTCAGAATGTGCGCATTTGGTATTGAGACGTCATCAAACCCTGGGGTATCGACGAGGATCAAGTTTGATTCGGAGCCGCGTATCTTGAATTGGACGCAAGTAGGTGGTCGAGCAGCAGACTCATAATCATCTGTCACCAGACGTCGTATGAATGGCGCATTGTCCGCAAGCGCCCTGATGAACTACCCAGTCGCAACGGATGAGTAAAGTATAAATGTGGTTGATTGGTTCACTGACAGATGTTTTACCAGTGCCTGTTTTGCCCATCACACTACGAACAGGTCATCTCAGCGATATCTCAGAGTCACATGGAGTGATGAAATACGAACAGAATGATAATGTCTTTCTCGTCGATTTCATCTATGGTGACGAAACGCGCGCTCGAGCTGACGAGGTTTTTGATGTTCAAATTGGATGAATTTCTGGATGATCTGTTTCATATATCATACGCTCAGGGGAGAATTGTATATGATATGCTTTGAGTCACTTACCCTGGATTGGCAGAGGGTTTCCCATTACCAGGCTTCTGATCCGAGTCAGAGGTATCGCCGTTTGCGATGGCGGCAATGAAAGCCTGTGCACCGTCAAACTTCAATAATTCACGTCGAAGGGTGTCGATTTCAGTCGGGAGCGCTGGCGTAGTCACCGCGAGCCAATACTTTTCCTTTCATAGACCAAGTATAACTTGTCCCATGGGTGGACCTCGAAAGTCAAGGCTGATGTTTTCAAGGGCCATACGTACGAAAGTGTCATTGTAACTCCGCCTGAACGAAGACGCCAGAGCTTCATCAGCCGATGCTGTCGTATTGTAGAATTTCAAGACCTGTTGTTCCTTGAGAATAATGATATTGGCTTTCAAATCTGCTTTGAAGTACAAACTTGTCAAACCTCAAATTTGTCCTGGAATTCTTTGAACTTTTTTCCTGCGCCCTCTTGCAGCCTCTGTGTCTCATTGACTCTATCCCATGTGGTCGTCACAATGAATGCTCTTTGATAAGCTTCTCCTGATAGGTAACGAAGAAGTTCTTGACACTGTGGGTCTTTCCCTCGTGTGATATCGCAGATACGATCAAAATAGAAAAGCGCATGCAAGCGCGTTGCATTACTGTAAGGCGTATAATCAGCTATGGAAGTGTGCGAGAGGGCGAAGGGAAACTTGCGAGGAAATCATCCAGCTCTTGATTGCTTTCAACAAGCCGTATTCGGATATACTCTTATCCTGGAATCCTGGTGTATCCACAATGACGATCTGATTTCTGTAGATGGGATGATCCAAGACCCGATAAGCTTGTACTTCGCTCGTTCCACGGTCCCATCCTGATGATATCTTGAGCTTTTCTGTGGTAAGCTTCTCGATGAACTGATTGGAATGAATAAAATATTCTGGATGGTATGAAAGAAGGGTAGTATACTAACGTTGCTTTTGCCTGCGCCTGTAGATCCAAGAAGTCTGCAAGAGACGGATTAGATGTCTGTAGGCGTTCATGAACAAAGACGTACATACAAGATAATCTTATCGTCAAGGTTGACGGTGGTGTTAACCAAAAGCTTTGCCTCTATCTCAGCGCGTGCTGGATTTGAGGATTGCGTAACGTGAACTCCAATAGCAAGATTGGATGGTGACAGTCCAATGGTGGCCACATCTGACCGATGCGAGTCAGACATAATCATTGGGGCGGTCGCTTCCGTTGTATGACAACCAACGTGCCACGTTTGCTAGTCAAATTGTCGGAAGCCAAACCTTGAGATCAAAGTCCTTTTGTTGAGGGTAATGGTTTTATTGTTTGCGCTACAGCCTACTTAGCAGTTTGTCGTGGATGGGGTGCACATGAAAGAGGCAGTGTGTGGGAAAGCTGACATATCAAGTTGATGTGGGTGTCATCAACATTTGTGAGTTCTTCATCGACGACGTCGTTGACAAGGTCCATACACACGCAACTCTGCCACTCTGTTCACGGTATCACACAAAAGTCGTCACGGTTCTGCCACTAAACCTTTTCTACGAAAATAAAAATGGCTGAACATGGCCTATCTCGTGTTGCGATTGCTGGCACAGCTGGCTGAACCCCCGCATTTCTTTCCATAGTATGAGGTGGTTGATGCGCAGTATGAGCTTGCGGACGGGTAGAACATGTTTACTATGCTGTCCCGCTGTTTCCGCAGATCTGTGGCGGCAAAGAGGCTCCAACAGGTACGTACTTTTCGAGCTTTCTGTGTTGCGTTTGGCCGAGATTTGGGATGATGTGAGGGTATATTTTAGCTTTGGTGTTCTCATTATGGTTTATGAGGGTTTTATGCTGAATATATGCTGTAGAATTTGACAACGCTATGCCATTTCACGCAACAAGAGGCTCGGGTAGGAGGATCAGGCAGCGTTGGACATTCAGAATTTGTCATATCTCAAGGAACACTATAACGTGCGCTGCCTCTTTTTTCCATTGCCTTTCATGATGACAGATATTTCGCACTCAGATCACCCTTGAACAGTTTACAACTTTGGCCAGTTCCAGTACTCGTATGGCAATTACAGTGGTGCCGCAGACCTTTACCACTTCCGCGTCCTCTTCTACCGACAACAACCTCAACACCTCTGCCCAGTGGGGTAAATTCACCCGTGATATTCTCACTGGTAGCTTGGAGGAACTCAACACCCTGAAGGACCTCATCGACAGCTTTTGGACCCAACCTCCCTGAACCCCGCTCTCGGCCAGCTCCATTCCAGGACCTGGTCAGTCCACTGGTCGCTCTTCGGCTACTTCAACGGTCCCCAAGGCAAGACCACTTTGATGGACGCCTTCCTTGCCCCCACCTACCTCAAAACCATCCAGACGTCGTGCCATTGGCTTCTCAGATATATTACCGCCACTGCCGTGCTTTCCAGAAAGGCTTCCGCGTCACCCACTGCTGCGGAAATGCCCACTTTCTCCTTGCGTGAGGAACGCCATCAGGGAGGTCACCGAGGTCATCCAAACCGAAGAGTACTCCGACTGCGTCACCAACTCCTTGAAGGCCCTTTACATGGATTTCGACTCTGAGGAGGTGCAGAAGGAGTTTGGCAGGGCCGTGGAGGTCGTCGGCAACGACTTCTTTTTACAAGGGTACAAGGACGAGTTGTTGGACAATGTGAGGTATCTCATCAGCGAGGCCTATTGCAGGATCCATGGGGGAGTGGATATTGCGTGAGTCCTTTTTTCTTTACTTGCTAGCTGTGCATTGACGGCGTTGTAGCAATATGTGAGAGAGGTTGAACCTATCGCCCGAGAAGGGTGAAAAAAGTGGATTGTGAACCTGATTTGCGAGACGAAGATGGGTGTGGATGTGAAGATTGACTTGGAAAAGGTGTGTTTCTGGTCCTTGATTTCTCCACGTCGTCATTCCCTTTTAGTTCGCTCTTATCATCGTTTGTCTTCACCTACTGCCACTTTCCATCTTCATCACCATTTCCTTTTACTGACGATGAAATTTCCAGAACATCATCTCTATTTCTCGCCCTCCCCTTCCCGTTTACCAATCCGTCATCGAAAAAACATGTCAACTCGCGGTGCTCACTCAGGCATTGGGTGTTGCTTTCGTGCGTCCTGGGGTCCAGCCTTCTACGCAGCATCAACAACAAGCGGCGCAAAGGAACTCGGCGAAGGAGGTTGCGACTGTTGGGGCGTAGGTTTCTTGAGTGTTTCATTGTCGTTTTTTGAGCTTTGTCGTGCACCTTATGTAATGTGTTTTTTGTGAACGAAACTTATTACCTGTGAAATCGGTGTGATGTCGGTTACTGCGATCCGGGATAGTGGTGAAGATTGGATATAACAGGTTCGTGCGACCGTACACGTGTTGATAGAGGGTCGGTCCATTTCATTTTCATTGCTCTTTCTTTCTTTCCCCCACATGAGTCACCCATATCGCAAAGTTACAACAACCTCTATCAATCCATAAACTTGTCAAAATCAGATCAACATGCAACTACAATCATTGGCCAATAAATCCTCGCCATTGTCACAACAATGTGGAAATTTGGAGTAAGTTCTACCATCCGTGGCTCGTTTCAAAACCCATTAAACTTTGGAATAAAGTTGTTTATCTCATATTCGACACATTCTATGATTCACTGGATGTATCAAAAGAGCCAGAGGACATCATGATCCCATTTTATTGCCATTCCCTCACCTGCAAGCAACTCAGAGAGGATTACTCAGTCATTCAAGGACTGTTATGGTACGTGAGGATTCAATACCCAAGTTTTTGACTCTTTGCTCATCATTCAAACTCGCTTTATCTAAACCTCTTCGTCATCGACTACCCAGGGAACCTCCAGGCTTGATCATCCAGGACTCACTGGAACGTCGACACACTATGCCCAATACCCAAACCAACCCCAGTAAACCACCAATATCAATATCCAACCATAAATGGGATGTCCATCCCCAGCGGTTCCCTAGATATTCTGTTCCGAGTCTAGCAGTATAAGACAGAAAGCAGGAGAAGCTGCCATAGCGTAGCACAAGTACCTGAGGAGATGGACAGCTGTAACTTGGCAAATATGTTTGAATA
>NHTK01005638.1:0-12267 GCA_002938355.1 Panaeolus cyanescens | reverse complement strand
GTCATCCAGATCCGCAATCGAGATGTAACAGGGGACTACAGACTCTCAAGTTTCGCAAAAAGAAAAACGCCTGTTGCTCTACCTAGTTAAATGATAATTATACCCAATTCATCATCATACTGATGAAAGGTAACGCCATCACTTTGAAAGGACTTGTATATTCGGTTAAGCTGTGCACTTAGACCCCCTTGTCATTCATAGTTTTATGTTGTTCCCCCGTTGTCCCCCGCCCGACGTCGCTGTAAGTTAAGAACCATCATTCGTTGCAACCCAATGTGATGCATTGCCCCACAGAAATACATCGTACCGTGTCAATGTGACGCATGTCCGAGCGGTACTGATCTAACAACTCGAATGCTCTCCCCACAAGAACATCCCCGTCGTCGTCGAACCGGAAGCTCACCGTGTCGCATTTTGCCGGTATAATCTATTGTGACTTCCATTCATTCAATAGGTAACATTGAATACGAGAGGCTTCCCAACCTTCCACGGCGTCCACTTGTGTGTATGCACTATTTCCGCATACATATACGCAGCGCGTTAGTTGTTGCAATGTATGCCACGCCACCTATCCGATGTCACCTCCAGGCGAAAGGCGGAGTGTGTAACCAAGCTTCTCCACAACAGCGCCGTGATAGGTATCACAGAAAAAACCCCAGGTGGTCAGACGCACATTGCAGTCCCTGCATTTGCTCGGTGCTTCTAAAAGGCATGGCGATCTTGGGGAATTTACCTTTTTGCGTGACCTCGGAACGCATTTCCCGCACGAAATCGAAAACCTTGAGAAGACATGCTGTCAATGTATAAAAAAAGTCAATGAATATATCTAGAAGGGGGGGCGGCGCTTCCACGTCGACTTTTTTAAATCTCAAATCGACGGGAATGTACCGTAATGACAACTTATACCGTATCACCGCCGTGCATTTTGCAACCAGGGGAAAGCCAAAAAAATCTCATGCTTCCACGGGCGCAGCGAGCTTTGTTGAATGGCATGTGTGCGTTCAGACGAGGGTGTTTCGACTGGTGAGTGATATTGTGATAGTCAGACGAGGATAAGCTGGCTCTAAGCGGTGTGCATTGTCCAGTGTGATTTACCCCAGTATTTTACCCCGCATTAATATCGTGAAAGGGGAGGCAACGAAGATCTTTGTCACAAAGACGCGCTCGGCATACACACGGATTTAGAACCCTACCATACTGTTCGCCATTCAGGGCGAGCGCTTCGAGTGAATTTTGCAGGTCACAGGTCATGCACATTGGAAAATAAATTCCGTTGTGGTTTTCTCGGTGATTCCGGCTCTATATTGATTACACATTTCGCAGGCCTGTTGATACATTCGCGGGATGGAAAAATAGGGGGTGGGTGCAATTGTAACTTTCGAAGCAGCGGTGAACACAATCTAGGCTCTACGCAGAGTGTATTCGAGATGAGTACTCTTCAAATCGACCTGCATAAGTGTGACGAAAGACTTTCCAGAGACATGCCGTAGAATCATCTTCGACGCCTAAACCCGGCCAAAAGAAGGGGTGCTTCCAATATTAGGCTTGGACGAGGGGTTTAACGAGGCCTTAGCGTATCTTGTATACATAGTGGCCACCCTTCAAACCTCTTAATTTTCGCATCAGAAGCGGCGCGAGCGACAAAAATATCATCGCCGACAACACGCAAGGTCCCTAAAAGTTTTCGCCGCCTCTCGAGCTTCCTCGAGACATCATGGAAAAGCTTCCGGCCCCTCGTCGAAGACCATCTTGATGACAAGATATGGCAGGATAATCCGATGATACTACCTCGTATTCCCTTCTAAGTAATTCTACTTTAAACGGATGCTCATTGATCTGTTGAATTACCGCCTAGATCACCTTCATCCATGGCTAGTGACCGCACGAAACTAGAGATTCATGGAGATTCTTTGGACTAATGTCCGCGTTTGCCACGTCTTCTTCAACAATGTTGAAAGAAAAAGTTCCTCCGAGAGACTATATTTGCATGGTGACAGAACTGCAATTCATAAAGACTGCCAATCAATGGATCAATTAATTTGCTTTCGTCATTTTTGTATTTAGTTGAGGATTTGCGGAGTGAAGTGATCCTCCAAAAGCTTTTATGGGGTTCTAGTCTAGCACAACGCCACCAGTGAGAGAGTTTATAGATGCTAGAACGCTCTGGATGTAGCGTTCCCCGCTTGTGCTGAAATGGAAGATACCAAGGAGATATTTGTAGACATTGGCGTGTATTCGACGCGGTTCGGGGTTGTCTAGGTCTTCATATGCAGTCACCCACATGCCCAGGCAATGTAATACAGAGCACAAGTCTGGGGCGCAAAACCTCGGCGAGACTGAGGTCCACGCTCGGGGTACGCTTCATTCATCATATACAAGCGTTTGAAAGTCAGGCCGCCTCCGTCATGACGGAAAAACATAAGAATAAGCGCATGTACATCAACGACAGGCCAATTAAGCGAAAACCACACGTCTTTTGAGAGCCTGTATCCCGTTTTGATACATTGTTAAAGGCGGTGTAGTCATGTTCATCGATTGGGTTCTTGCACACCTATCAGAATGCCACAGAGACGTTCGAATGGTTGGTGGCGTTGAGTTCTTAGAAACGTGGAAACTACCGAGGATTTTATATTCTCCTAGGTTAATCCAGCCTTTCAAAACAGGTTTCAAGCATTAGAATTGCGCATCAAGTGCCAAACCGTTCGATAGGCTAAAATTATCAAGAGGGATAAAGTTGACACCAGCTGCCAAAATTTTGAGGGGCATTCGAAAACGAGGAAACTCGCAAGCATTTAATATCGATTGGAATTTATCCTGCCATTGACTCAATACAGATACAGAACAAACCACTTTGATATGAAAGGGCAGTAAACTGAACGACAATGGAACGATGGTGAGCAACTCTCACTGAATCTGAAGGCTGGCATGAGCAGGCGAGGTTTATCCGTAGTAGTCCTGTATAATGAGATGGTCAATGTTTCATCCTTTCTCCCGCCTTTTATGCGATTGTACCCGTTCAATTATAGATGAAAGGAACGCAGTTGACTTGGTTGAGCGCAAGGGCTTAGGAAGGTAGAGCAATTTACAAATTACGACAGACAGAAAGGAAACCTGAGCCCCGTGAGAATAAAATGACGTAATACTTTGGTGTCCCTCGAATCTTGAGCAACTCCTAGATGGACATGAACCCCAACTTGAGCTCCTTGCTCCTTGACAAAGGTTTGTTAGAATAAACATCTGTGCTGGACAGCAAAGATACGACTTGATCCTCATTTATGCCGCTTTACTTACTGCGCAAGTCCAATCTATGAAAAATGGATAACGGAGAACGAGTGGATGCATCTAGACACACTGACTCATTACATTGGCCACCTAACGCCAACAATGTTTGGTCTTCACCACGATCAACTCTTGGATGCCCAGGGATTCTTACTAGATGGAATACGGCAAAATCGATTATTCAGTCTGGTCCTGGCTTCCCATACCTTAGGTGAATAACATTCAGTTTCCTGGGCCAGGAGGTTGCGCCGCAGTGTTTCATCCAACAAACATGGTTAGCTGACAGGGCCTCGTGGAATCATTATGTGCAGGGTTCTTGACGCTCATTCATCCTGCGTAAACTCTCTCGCATTCTCCTCTGGTGATGGAAGATTTCTAGCAAGCGGCGGAGATGGTAAGTTGACTCGTTGCAGTTTTTTACCAAACCAGAACACGCGAATGTGTGTGTGAAGCAATGCACATTGTAGCTTACTGATCGGTCGTCCTCACCACTTAGACCATCGCATTTTGCTTTGGGACTTTTACCAAGATGACGTTCAGAAACCTTTTTGCACGATGAGGGGCCCTAAAGTTGGCACCATCCACCGCAGCTCTTCCGATCTCATCTAGGGCTCATCACACGGTTTTTACAGGGAAACTTGTTCTGCCTTGAGTTTTCGGCTACCAATCGATTTTTGCTCTCGTTAGTTCTCTCGCATTGTCTCAGCCACCGAAACGCAGCTTGACATTGTAACAGGGGTGGAACCGCTGACACCGTTCTCAAGTATGATATTTCATATCTTGACTCTGCCATGACTGCCCCAAGTCTTATTCAAACGCCTGATCGAGTATACCGCGTACATTCAGTAAATTTGCATTACTCCAAACCCCTGGTGGGTAAAACAAGCTCGCTCGCTGATCATATGTATACACACAGGATAGCATTCGTGCGATATCCTGCCATCCTACACAGGACGACGACTTCTTAACCGCGAGGTAAGAGCGGACTATCCAACCCACCAGCACAAGCGATTTTGATACATTATATTTTTACTCCAGTGATGATGGAACAATCGTTCGACACGATGCTCGTGTCGCCGGGAAATCTCGCAACAGAATGACGAGTATTGATGTTCTTGCGACACCAGCCGAGGCTACCGGAGTGCAGTATCACCCAACGACTGAGAATCTTTTTATTACCAGTGATAGCTCAGGAGGGGTGTACCTTCGTGACACTCGCATGGCATTTGGAGCCGGGAGGATTGGCGACGGCATTGTTATGAAAGTTTGTAGCATCGTCCCCATATCTTTGTTGACACGTTGGACTCATTTTCATTTCCAGTATAACACTAAATTAACTCGAAAGTCAAACAAGAATCTATGTAATCCTGAAGCCAGCAGTGTGACCTTCAATCAAGAAGGTTTCTGATAATTCTACATCCATTAAAGCAGAAATATTAATTATATCCCGTCCAGGAACAATGCTTGCCGTGCTATACTTGGTGAGGAATAATTCTTCACAGCTCCGTTCTAAAAGTAACGAACCCACCCCACAATAGCACTATCTACCCACTATTTATTCCTTATCTGATGCCGACCCCATCGCTACGCTCAGTGGGAAGCATTTGCCTGACGGTTCGCCTGTTCCTCACACTCAACGGACGTATTCCAATTCGTGTACTATGAAAGTACGTCTATGACAGTCTATGTGAAGTTTTCATTCAATTTTGATCTATATTTATTGTAAAGCACGGGTCTTTTGGAGGAGCTCGAGTTGGACTAGGGGATCTCTACGCCGCCGGCTCAGATGATTTCCAGGCGTATATTTGGAAGATCCCACCAACGGAGGAATTGAAGGATAAAAGAGACTTGCTGTCTCCTGCTGAATGGGAAACGTATGGCAATGAGTCAACAATAGGTAGGGTCAGCGTCAAAATAAACATTTACCAGGCGGTTTTAACATTAATCGCTTGTAGCCTTTACACAGGACCATTTGTCTCCAAAAGTTGTACCTGTTGAAATTTCTACGCCATTCTGTAAACTGACAGGTAAGTAAATAATCGCTGAAACTCGACCGCTGCCTGACAACCACCCCCTGATTTTAAATCTGTACTCTCAAGGACAGAGCTCTATCGTCAATACCACCATCTTTCATCCGCATTTTCTTCATGTCTTAACGTCAGGCGTGGAACGGAAAATATTTCTACACAGTCCCACACCTGTTTCGCCTTGCACATACAACCTGGAGCATGCCCCAACGGAAGTGCGTCAGCTAAAGGAGTTCGATGACGAAGATAGACTCGTCTATTACAACGCTATCTCGGGTATCCGGCCACTGGACGTAGAGAGTGGGGACGACGCGTCCGAGATACAAACCTTGAGGCTTTTTGACCAGCAAGTTTTCCTTCATTAGCCCTTTTAGCGTGTCTATTTTCTCATCTGCGTCTATTTTTATTTAAATAGGATTCTTCGATCGGAGGGTGAAACAGACGTTTTCCTCCATCGTCCATGGAGGTCGCCGGACTCCACCGATTCGGAAGGAGACAACGACATGGATGATAGCGATGACGCCGATAACATTATGGCCATGCTTACCTAGGGTAGCACCCAACCACTACGTATATGCACAGGGGCCCTTTTTCGTGCTGCAAGGCGGACGGCGTCATCATTCATAAATCATGAATGCCTTCTGTTCTTTGTGTCTTACTTCTGCTAGTGGGTCTTATCATCCACAACTGCAGTCAACTGCGTCCATTTCGCACATTCCTCTGTCGTTACTTTCTGACTCCGCCGTAGCTATCTGAATGCTGCAGGGTTTCCCCCATTTATCTGGCTCTTGCCATCTGACAGCGCCTCTTGCTTCCCTCTCACCAGTTGTGAGTTTTGGTGTCTTTACTTGGAAGGAGGGGGTTACTCTCTGTCACAACCCAACTTCGTGCCGAGTTTTCCGTGTCATAACGATAAGATATGGTTATTTTTTTGGTGTAATGTTGTGTATATTTTCGTGTGTATTATAACGCCTCCAAACCTTTTACTTCCCCGCTTTCCCGACGTGGTGATAAGCACCGAGCTCGATTCGGTAAACATATTTCCGTGTGTAGAAGGTGGTTAAATGACCAGATCTTTTGGAGGCATTCCGTTTATGTTCGAGGCACATATGGGCATGAGAGAAAATCGTTCGTGGCAGAGGATTCGAACAAACCTCGAAGTTTGGTACCCCACTCCAGGTCTTGTATCGTGGTGACCCTGCACCTGCACCGGGTGTTCTAGATAGACCTGGAATTGACAGACTGGACTTGAAATCTGATGAGAGCGTATAAACGTAGCAATCTATGTCTATTATAATAAAATACAAGGCATACAAGCGTGTCACTTCATAACGACGGAATAGGGGTGCAACAACATATAGAGAAATACCTTAGTACCATATACTTCTTGTTCTATGGATGGGTACAAGCTCGGTGGTTTGAAGACCCTCTATTTTCTCTTTTCCGTTCTCTATCTTCTTGGCAAGATCCCATAGATAGAAATCAATTAGGACACTGCTGACCAGACCTGCATCGGATACCAGTTTGCTGGCAGAGCTTCCTCGCTCCTTATCTTCTTCTGTGATGAGACGCAATATTTCCTCACGCACACGCTCGACAGAGACGATGCTTGCTGCTCGCAAGCTGACCTCTTCTTTTGAGCCAGAGGGTAGATAGGCGTGCGAATGGAGCCTGTGTAGGAGCGATTGTGGGTAGGTGAGGATGGACAGGTGGTGTAGAATCTGTGGGACACGGTAGTCTGCAAACATGGTTAGACGACGGATTTCGGGTCCTTTAGAACCTGGAAATATGGGATGTGTATCGGTGGGTGACGCTGGGTAAAATGCAGCCCATATCTCCGCGACTAGTATCTGGGCTCGTTTCCAGAAGCAAACTGTAGGATTCAAATTTAGACTGGGTAAGTAACTGACTTGCATATTAGATGGATTCTAGCTCGAACCTTTCTTGTTTTCGTAATACACTTCATCTCTAAAAGACGGGAAGACCTCTATAACCATTTTTACCAGATCAAGAGCGGTCCCATTACCGCCGTTTCGTCTATGGAATTCGTCTAGGAAACCTTTGAAGGAAGCACCATAACCCTGTGTGCGATATTCAAGTCAATAAGGTGCACCTCTCTCGACGATCTTTGATGCTTGCTTACATTGGACAAAATATATCCGACTTCTCGCATTATTGCAATACGCTCTTTTATCAGGGGCACTGACTCATCGCTCTGATCAGCGCGCCTAAAAACGTGCTCAATCAGGCTATCAGGGCAGAGGATCTCTGATCCATAAAAGTTGGGATCCGTAATTGGTATATCTTCTGCCAACGCTGGATATTGAACAAAGGTCAATATATGACACCAATAAAATTCTGCAACTGCACATACCTCTGTCAATGGCAGCTACGAGTGACCAGTAGCCTGTATGAACTGAGCGTTCCTTGACATTCCAGCCCGATGACCATTCAACGCCGTATCGGTCTGGTCTCCCTTCCTTCTCTGACCAGAAACTGAAGTTTAGAGATGATATCAGAAAAATCCAGTTCAACACTGATTTGGTCAAGGGGTTAGCTGGGTCATAAGGTTCCGGTGGGCAGATGTGGAGCGGATGAGTTCTCCAAGTGCGTGGGGTGTATGATTCCACAAGCAACTTTTCACGAATCTGTCAAATAAGGGTTACGAGAAAGAAAAAAAATACAAGAATTAAAGGTGTTATACAATAGATAAGGTTCATGCAAAAGCTCACATGTCTGGCTGCGAGCCTGACGCCTTGCTCATTGATCTGCACCAAATTGGTGGCCTGTATAAAAGTCAATAAAAGGCAAGTAAATTACCAAGTTGAGCAAACGTACGTTGTATGCGAATTCGGCGCTCTCGACGACGGGGTTTCGGCATTGGGAGTCATGTTCAGCCGACCAAACATCTTGTCCTTTTTCTGAAAGTGAAACGCTGGCAACGACAGGCCTGTCAGTTACGGTGGCGGTGGGTAGAGACATGGGCAACGCTGAGAAAAGGGGAAAATTGAAAGAAAAAGAACGAAAGGATATATAATTGACCGTAAATTGGACTGAAGACAAGAAAGACGAGCGAATTCTTAGCCGCGCTGGCCATCTCACCAACATTTTGAACGGATCGGAAGTTGTTTTGCAGGAACTAATTCCGTTTTTGGTAATTCCATTTTTCTTTCCTTTAAACTTTTTGACAGGCCTCAGCCTGTGAACTAATTATATCATATCCATCATCTTATCTTATCAAAAGAAAGGGTTTATTATATTATTATTATTATTTAGTGGCGCTTCAGACGATCCTCCTCATGGGTTAATTGTCCTTCTAGGATTTGTTGGCCATGCTCCTTGAGTTCAGGTTTTCCAAGTAGCTAGATTTGAATGAGTAATTGATCATCATAAGGAATCCACATGATGCTTACAGTTCCACGCGTTTTCTAGTTATAGTCAAATGTCAGAGGGGTCCATACAATAATTCAGTGATACCATACCTGTGCATAACCTGAGGAGCAGTCAATTAGGTGTTCATTAAAAAGAGAATAAACCATACCAATAACTTGCTCTTTGAATGGCACGCCCTGCTCTTGACGTTCAGCAGTTGTTTGATTTCGATTCTCTTGCAAATTCCTCTCTCCAAAATGCACGCGACTACCATCGTTAGGCTCTGTAGAAGCTGGTCTAATTTCAGCTTCAACTTGTCAAGTGATTGATGCATAATACGAACCTTGCTGTCGTGGAGTATCCACCCTCGTTGGTTCAACCGATTTCGAAGGTAGCATCATGCTCGCCGTGATAGCTTGTTGAGTATCGGGGTCGAGTACTGTAACAGGATCGTACTCAGGATCCTGGTAGCGTTTAGAAGGTTCGTTAAATTGAGAGGCCATGTTTGTATGAGATACTAGTCGACAGTCAAGTGTCACCTTTATGTATTCCTCGATTCATGATGTCATCAAGACGGAGCACAAGAAAGCTCGGCGTTGCGTTCCAACGACGTCATTCGGCGTCAAATCAAAGGGATTAATGGAGCACAAATCCACCTAAATAATCCAATGTTGACATAGTACAAAATACAAATACAGAGAAGGGGGTACAAAATAAATATAATCTCCTCGAGCTATATCAAGATCATCGAAATAAAAAATCTACATGCCTCCATCAGTGCCGAGCGGAGGCGTGGGTATGTCAAAGGCCGGCGAATCCCGTTGCGCGCCAATTCCAGCTCCGTTAGCCGACCATGGATCCGTTGCAAGCTTGACAGGTATAACCTCTCTCAAATCTCCGAAAGGCGACTTTATAGGATCATGAGGGGTCACCGTCAATAGAATGCAGTCCTAATCATCAAATTCATCAATTCACCATTCCCGCAAATTTCTGCATGCTTATCACCTTTACGCTCAATCCAGCAGCTCTAAAGCCTGCAACCTTGATCTCTTCGTCAACGATCATTTCACCCTTGAACGCTATCCAGGTAGGCCCATCGCCCTGCCAAAAGTAAACCATTATCGTCAGCGGGCTACTTCGAAGATCACTAATCCCATGTGTCGCCGCTCACCGCATGCTTGAAAGTGCCTTCTGCAATACAATCCACTCTCCACATATCAGTCTTGACACCAGACATCACCGTGTTCCTAATCACATGGGGTAATATAAGTCAGGACATGTGGAAGTGAATAAAAAAGACAGAGATAATCAAGCACTGGTCATACCTTACGTCGACAGTCGTCTGTCTCATCAGCTGTACCCGCGTTGATCTATATTTCGAAACTGTATTCACCGAGGGTGCCATTGGCAAAAATGCTGCCAACGACACTGCAGAAGACTCGAAGCTGAGGTGGAAAGGAATTGGCTGGCCCATGCAAAATATTCTGGAAGCTGGGATATACAGTTTCACGAGAATATCCTGGCGTATGAGTGATTTCGAAGGAATCACAGATTCTGTGCACTTCCAGTCCGAGTTGGGTTCAAATCCATTCTGATACAGTGACAGGGAAAGTGGAGGAGGAATCTGCAAAGCGGGTCGGGTGCGGGGATAGTAAATGAAAGGAGTAGAGACAACACTGCATTAAGGGGGATTGAATGCCTGAATAAGTGATAAGCATCATCAAGGACCTACATGGAACCGATGTGAATACCAAGAGCCTTGGATTTCACTTTAGGTAAAGGACCATTGGGTTTGCCGATAATAGCAGTAACCGAGTACTGGGGAGCCCAAATCGTTAGTACCTTGAAACAACCTTGGAATACAATGAACTATTACCTCGATACTCGCAATGAATCCAGGCAAGCCAGAGAGTTTTACGTGAAAAGTTGGGGGTAATGGCTGTACCGGTACCACATGGGTTAAATTCGGACCAGAAAGATAAAAATAATGTTCAGCTGGTAAATTACTCACATAATTCTTATCCTCGTAGTCAAACGCATTGGGCAAAGAGATCGCAAAGCGCAAGGTAGATGGACATGCTGTGTTAACAGCATCCCTAACCCACAGTGTTTGTGTATTGAGACACAATTTAGCGACAGCTGTTCCACCCTCTGCAATCTCTTTGAGGAGCAATGTACCCTCGATCTATGATTACGATGTCTTTGTAAGTTTCGAGTTATTCTCAAGCGGTGAGAGAGCCGCAATGTGGAGCCTAGTAGGCCGGTGCCCAGTCTAACCCATTTGGCCACCCACCTTAACTTCGACGCTCGTGACGCCGTCCGTCTTTGCCAACTCGACAGCGCCTTCCACAAGACCACCAGACCCATAGACAGGCAGAACAGCATCCTCTTCTTGGGCGTTGAGTCGGAGAGTTACCTCTCCTTTTTTGGAGTTCTTGATAATGAAATTCCCTGCTGGACGAGGCCTGAGTCGATCTGCGAGCGCAATCCGTTGCTCAAAGTCCTGGGGCTCTGCTGTGTACGCTGGAGTAGCGTTGATAGAAGGGGGCGCATACGATGAGAGGCTCAGAGTCGACATGATTGTTCTCGACGATAGACCAGCGTAGATGTAAGATTGAACAGACAATGGAGTAAAGGAGAAAGCAGGGAGTCACTAGTTTTGGAAGACCTTAAGAGAGAGTGCAGTAATGGTTTGGAGAAGGAGGATCGTAATAACCCCGAGGAATCGTGACTATGACCTTTGCGGTCTCACTCAGCCTTGAGGGGGAATTTATATTATCATGCTCTGACAGTGACTCTGAGATAGGGATCCCCCATGTAGATGCCGGATCGCATGGGTTCGGCGTGTGACAAATCCAAGAAAGTATGAGGGAAACTCCGTCCATGAGGGCGGTCTGACATTCCAAACGTTACGAGTCTTTACGGAGTAAAGCGAGTTCTTTTCGACCACACCACCTCACAAATTTAAGCGGACCCTGAATTTTGATTGCCCGGTGCCCATTTGGACCACTGAAACGGTTTTATATTTATCAAAATTTGATGATTAGATATTTATCGTTTCATCTCCGTTTATAACAGAATAAATGTTTAAGGTTGTGCCTGCAATGTTAACGAATGTGATATCATATGTTTTAAGTTTTGGTATGTATGAGGCGAAACAAAGGTTCAAGGCGTTAGCCAACACCACAATTTTGACTTTAAGTATTTGTTGGGGTTAACGGTTGTTGGGGTTAACTGTAACCGACAAGTGAAGCGATAAAAATATGTAAAAATAAATATATTTGAGTATCCAACTAAAGGAACCATACATGCTAAATGACCTAAATGTTGTGTGGATAACTGATGTAAGTTCATGGAACGAGAAGTAGTAGGTAATATGACAAGTTAAGTGTGGATTGAAAGTGATAAACGGTATAATCAGAGAACAATGACGCCGATGTAGTGAAAAAAAGAGTGTGCTGGTATGGGTAAATAAATAAATAATAGGAAAAAAAAATATTAATAAAAGCCGCCAGATTAAGTCATCCGCGAACGACGAGGACTCGGAGGAGTTAGATGAACTGGTGTTTTTCCGTTTTAGCAGCGGAAG
>NHTK01005637.1:0-12259 GCA_002938355.1 Panaeolus cyanescens | reverse complement strand
AGAAAAAAGCCGAAAAGACGTGATAATTACCTTTGATGTTAATATCGAGGGTGGTTCCAGCAGGTGCAAATTGTTTTAAACCGTCGACGTTCTTTTTCGACTCGAGCAGCGCGTTCAGAGCTACCAGACATTTTTTAGCATTGGAGAGAGACGAATTTTCGAAGGATACACACCAATGGCTGCTGAAATGATACCAAATGACGCAGAAAGGCCCAGGGCGACAAGGCGGGGGACAAAGAGAGGACCAGAGGAAGACATTCTGCTTGGTAAAGTGGGAGTGACGGTGAAGGGTCAAGAGGGGATATTTGGGGGAGTCCTGGTTCATTCCTTCATGCTCCCCCACTCTTTAAAGCTCCAAAACTCTGAATCGCGGTCGCGATTGCTGGAAGTCCATTTTCACCAATCATAGCCCCATAAGTGCATCCTCCATCTGAGAGATCTCGCTGAGCCGCGAGCGTCCATGTGGATTCTCAGTCACGCGATCAAATGTCTCCCTAAAAAGTATATCCCCCTGGATCGACTTTGCCCAAACCAGTTTAACCACAAGGCTCGTGAAATTTCTTCCCCTCAGAAGCGATTTCCAAGACAATTGCGGGACAGCCAGTGAATTCGTCGTAGAGGGTGCGTAAAAGTTATACATGTATCTGTTGTCCACGGCAGTCTGAGATCGAAACTATACGGCTTCGGTTGAAGTACGTGTCTGCCTTCTTACTCTCGTCTGGTTATATTTTATGCGGAATTCTTCAGATTATTGGGAAGAATGACTGGACACCTTGCACACAGATACCCCACACAAGCATGATCTTGTGTCCATTCCGGGGCCCCGCCTCCTGACTATGGACATATGTTAACGCTTTGATAATGATGTGGAGACCCAGATTGCCATCACCCCATGGGTTAACGAGACGACGATATGTGAGCGCTTGCGCAGACACCCAATGCCCTCGACTGAACCCCATACCACTGAAGCACTGACATCCTCTCCTCTTTCAACGTCTGAGATGTTTTGTTCCGATATCTATAAATAAGTGGAAAGCTTATTTTCTTCGAACAGGCAGCGCGGCGGTTTTATTTTGTATTGATATGGATGATCAATTTCTGTTTATAATCGGAGCTATCGCCTTGATACCGACATTTCCAATACAGAAGACTGGTGACAAACAGAAGTTTTCTGCACATTCTACCCCTCCCCTCCCACTACATTCGGGCGAGCAACGGAGGGCCAGAGGATGGAGGAGTCGTACCACAATTGTTATCACAAAATATAGACCGTCACCCCTCCATACCAATTCCAAATCATTTCGCTTCGACTGGCGAGCATTTCAAACGTATATACGTTTCTTTGAAATGGCGCAGGAAAAGGGATGAGAATTCCAAATCACGAAATATGTTGAACGACGAACAAATTTTTGCATGCAGCATATGCACCGTTGATGACAACAGCTTACAACGCGTAGATTTGATGTCGGGTCTCAACATTCGAACATACTTGCAAGAACACATGAACGCGTCCAGTTGGTATTTGTGCGAAGAGACCTGAAAAGACCGTTGGGCGCGAGCCAAGCGTTCGACGGCGGCCTCTGACAATTCACCCTCTGCCCTCCAGAGTACGCTGTGACTGATGCATGGACATTGAGTTATGGATAGTCGTATGTTTTCACTTTCGGAGCTTCGGTGTACGCAGGCACACCATACATACAAGCGAACGAGTCTTTGTCGTCTTTATATTTGTCGTCGGTGCCGACAGTGATTGATTGCGGAGCCCAATTACTGTGCGCTACATTGCATTTTTCGAAGAAACTGCGACACCGGGGAAAAGGCCAGGGGTTCAAGTTCCGTCCACAAACCACAATTGTGACTCGTAAAAAAACGACATCTCTCACCATTTCCAGGATTACGAGCAAAACGGCGGCCTCGGTGGCTCTGGACAGGGTGATCGCAAGCATTTGCGCATGGAACACGACAGCGATATCATATTATCACATTTTGACGTGTGGGAGGGCAACTCCAACAAAACACACACACAGTGGAACGGACACGCCGTAACCCATTCTGCAGGTTTTTTTGTTCGTTCGACTTCGAAGGTTCTCACTGGAGTCATTGACTTGCGTTCAGCTCGCCGTTTATCACGAGGGTATGTAGTGGGGAATAGACGCCGATAGACTCAAAGGCAGATAAACGGTCGGTGTTCAAGTATCTCATCGGCCCTAGTTTTTGAGTTGACAAGGTGGCTATATGCCTGAATTAAGGGCATGTCGCCCTTCGGCCATCGAGGTCATCCTCAGTTCCTAGAACAAGGTCAAGTGATCAGGTGTCCAAAGCAGCTGTAATGGAGGAATATCACCTGCATGATTATTATCCTTGCTTTCAGGTAGGGTCTACTGAATCGTTTTCCAAGGGCATGTGAAGGCCCGTGATACATATATCATAGTATATGGAATCTATGTGGAACCATTTGCAAACCAAGGTAAGTGGCGGAGAACTCGTGAAATGCCATTGAATCATTCAATGGGGCTCGTGATGCATGGTTAAACGTGAGAGGGTTTTCACAAATTCACCGGTGAGGTCTATGACGCGATTGAGTTTGGTTGAAGTCATAGATAATGAAAAGGCTCAGCTGACAGAGGCACCGACAAACCTTAACTTTTAAACAACCTATCCGGTCCTTCTCTGTCGACCAGCACCTGCTTGAATCTGCGAGACATACATATGTATGGATCACGGAGTTAGAACGTCATAAAAACATCAGTGATGGCATTATGAAGTAGAACGGAACTAAAAAGCTACAATAGCAATGCAGTGGAACAAAGCAAGAAAAACGAATGTTAAATCCAAGGACTCAGAGCAATGACAGAATACAAGGACTCAATAAAGATACAGATAGCAATATGCTACGAATAAATCAAAATGCGAAATCAAATTGAAGGCGGTAGATGTGTGCTGTTGATATGATTGTTGAGTTCCTAGGAATGCCGATGAGTCGGTGAAGAAAGGGGGGGAAAAAGTCAAATACAACTCACAGAAAGTGTAGTAAAGGTAGCTTGACAAGTCTCATTTGTACCATCCGCCCTCCACGCGCAGGGATAAACGAACTCGTGCTCATCATCGTCGACATCCTCTTGTCCTTCCTTTGCAATCATCTTGAGCTTATGTTTTTCCTCGTCCAGCTCCCTGCTCATCAGTTCCACACGATTCTTCCACTGCGCCAGCTCCTGCTCCAACGCCGCCTTGCCCTGCTCCAACTCTCGTATCTTCATGTCTCTATTCCGCGCCTCGCTCTCCAGGTCATAAATTCGTTTATCACGCATAAACACGCTCTCCCTCTCTTCCTCCAGCTTCTTCCGCAACTCAGGCTCCTCTGCTGCACGTCTCCTAATGTCATCATTTGTCATTCGGTCCTTCTCAATCATAAACTGAGCGGTATTCCTCCAATGCTTGATATCGTCCTCCAGCATCTGCGTCCTCGCCTCATACATGTCCCGCACAAATTTGACTCCGTCTTTAACCTGACCCTCTGCGATCTCTGCCCGCTTCTTCAACTCCCTATTCTCGTCGATCGTCTCCGATACAAATGCAGATGCTCGCGTGTACTGCTCCCGAAAGAATTCGCGATCCTTCTCAGCTGCTTTCAAGTTCAACTGTAGGGCCTCTATTTCTGCACGTTGCGTCAGTTGCTTTTGCTCCCAATCTGCGCGTTCGGTGGCCCAGCGTAAATGCATGTCTCCGATGTCTTGAGACATTTGTGTTGCGATAGACGCGCCCAGGCCTGAGGGACCTGCTTCGTCGATTTCCATATTATGTGCCATCGATTCGGACATGCCATAGTGGTCGTCCTGCTAAAAAACATGAGAGATAGTCCACCAGAACAGCAAACACTATAAGCTTACTGTATGTTGTTGAGACAGGGGTATATAATCGTCTTGCTCTTGGGGTATAGAAAACTCTGCCGGTTTGTCAACTGAATGAGAATGTTGTTGTGGTGAAGGTGAAGGCGATGGAGGCTGAGACAGTGGCGCGTCGACATGGGACGAATATTGTAACTGTGACTCCTCCTATTGATTGTTCAGCAAGGGAGGAAAACTGGAAAACGTAGAATAAAATGGTGCGTTGGAAAACAAATTTACTCACAGGTATTTGCGACAACTCTTGTCTTGGAGGCGAAGGAGGTGGTGGAGATAGATGTGCACCGTTTGAAACAGGAGCAGGACTTTGGGGATTTGACTCTGACGGTTGTCTTTCTTCCACCTGCTTGCCTTGAAGAACTCCACTCGCATACCCATTAGCATGAGCAAGCACATCCTGAGTCGATTCCTCCTCCTCTTGACGTAGCAGCTTGGGGTCTATCGTACCCGCGGGTCCCTCATCTTCACCAAAATCGATAAACTGATCCATCGTATCGTCCAACGCAGACTGATGGTCTGGTTCAGGAGCAGTAGGGGGAAGTGGGTGTGACGAAGGAGCAACAGGGAGTGTCGATACGTCGTCCATCTGCACCGGTTCCTCTGCTATCACCCTGGCTCTCACTTTAGGCGATGCTGGTGGGTGGTCTAATGGCTGTAGTTTTGATCTTGCTCTCGCAATATCCAAAATGTTCCTGCGTTTGCTTGAAGCACCTCCTGCAGTCTCCGAATCACCATGAAGCGCCAATTCCTGCTCCTTCTCCTTCCTCTTCGCAGCAGCAGCGATCTGCTGTCCTCTCTGCACGACTTCAGAATCCCAGATCTCTGACGCACTAGGCTCCTTTGAGCGCAAAGGCTTCTTGCCCTTATCCTTTGCAGGAATGCGCTCAAGTTGAACGATCGGTCTCAGCTTTGATTTGGTCTTCTCTGGCGTGTCGAACTGCTCAATAGAGCTCAATGGCGGTTCTTCGTCGTCGTCGACTACCCGCTTATGGACCTTGGGAGGTGATGAGAAGCTGTCTTCCTCAATGGTCTCGGGAATAGAATTTCGGATGAATGCATGGAAAACTTCGGCCTCGAGCATTGGTATAGGGCGCAGCGCCTTTTTGGAAGGACCAGCCGCATTTCCATTGTTGAAAGATGAATGTTTGGAGAGCGGTGTGCGGCCTTGCATCTTCGATTTGAGCGTGACGCTGCCTTTTGTAGGAGGTGGTGTGTGGGGCGGTGAATTTACGGGTGTAACGTCTGGCGAAATGTGCATTTTCATCGACTGTGAAGAGAATTCGGTTTCGGGGACGACGTCCTGTGAATCGTTTTGGTAGAACTTGGTGCTTTTGACTTCCGGCGGGCGAGTTTTCGTAGCGTTGGATCTCATTTCTTGGTTTTCCTGTTCAGCTTGACGCAATTCGCGGTCGAAGATAACAAGCCGCCGTTTAGCTTTAGGGGAGATATTAGGCCCGATAACGCGCCCCTCCTCGCCATCCCAGAAAATTGAACGTTCTTCCACCGGGGTGGTAGGTTCTTTAGTCGACTCTGGGAGAAACAATGGTTCCTGAGGCCGTGGTTCCTCTTGCTCTGAATCAGACGCAACAACGGATGGCTGCTTCTTCGTCGACGTCCGCTTTCGACCGTCAGGGATGGTAGACTTGGAGCTATTCTTTCGCGAAAGAGACGCAGGTTTTTTAGCAATGGCCTGATCTTCATCCACAGTCCTGGATGAGGACGCCTTGTTTAACCTTGGTTGATTGCGTTCATTGCTCGAGGACTGGGGTTTGGAGTTCTGTTTTGCATGAGACTTTCCGTTAACGGGGGATGGGGCCACATTTTCGTCGTCAGAGCGGGCGTCAGGGCTTGAGAGAGCGTGTTCCACCGAGCGTTCCTCGTCCTCGTCCTCATCCTCATCTTCGACTTCACCACCCATTGCGCTAACGCGATGTCGAAAAGGCGCAGCTTGCATTCTGCCTCCAGGACGATGAGTAAGCGGGCTTGCTTGCTTCTTATCTGACGTCCTGGGTACTGCCACTGGTGAAATTATCTCGGCCTTCAGAGGCGAGGATAGTGCAACCTTTCGCTTCTTCGTCGGGGGACCCACTTTGCGCTGGACTATCTCTTCTTTCTCGCCTCCATCGACATTGACGGCAGCAACATTGGCAGAGGTATGAGTACTAGACACTTCTGCGTGTTTCCTCTTGTTGTTGGTCGGCTTAGTCTTGCTTATCGTCTCCGGTGGTTTCATAACGGTAGCCTCCGTTTCGGATTCGGATTCCTCTTCTTCTTCTGGTACAGCTTGTATTGACCCAGACGCAGAACCAGGCCCCTTGGTATTTGTAGCTGTTGCAGCAGAAGTGGAACGCAGAGAGCGGGATTTAGCCGTCGACACTTTCGGTTTTGTCGCAGTAGAACCTGTAGATTCGCGAGTGGTAGACTTCTTCGACGCGACAGAGTCGCGTTTTTTTACCGCTAAGTTTGAATAATAAACCTTCAGCGCTTAGAATGTAGGGAACATAACACACATTTTCTCCCCTTCTTGGCCTTCTGCTTCTTTTTCCATGCAATGACCAAATCATCCGTACAGTCGCGTCGAGGAACCCAGCTAAGTGGCCAAGGCTTCATGGTTTTTGGGTCAACGCCATCCCATCGCACTTTATAATACCCTGGTTTCTCTGCCGTTATTTCTATAACCTCCCATAAAGCTTCCTCGTCTCCTTCCTGGGGTTCAAACTTCTGAGAGGGTGATGATATCTGAGACTCCTCGTTTTTGGGCATAATTATTAGGTCTATATAACACTTTGAAAATCAATTATAAGTCATTTCCTATATTGGCTTACCAGATAATACTATCTGAGCATGCCCTGAAGCACGTCAAAGGATGGAAGAGATGAACGAGCGGGACAATGTGTTGACCTTGACCCTATGTTTAGATTGCATCACACTACAGTTTCCCACGTGTATTCAATGTTGATCAAGCCGGCCTCGGCCACAGGTTCAGCGGCCGTGTGGCGAAATGGCATCGCGTCTGACTACGATCACGTGATCCTGATATCAGGAGATTGCAGGTTCGACCCCTGTCTCGGTCATCTTTTTTGGCAACACAAACAAAGTACAAAATTGTGATCAATTCTTATTCTTTTCTGCATTGTTTTTTGTATTATAAAAATCCTCAGATTATGCGTATCACATGAATTTTGATTTGTTGAAACTATTTGTTTTCTGCGTTGAAGTAATAATACATCATGATGTTATAATCCCCATCAATACAATCATTCAAGTATCGAAATCGGAATGCCTCTGTTTTTCTGCTCTTCCATCTATTGAATTGATTATGATGATAAAGAGACTCTATCTTTCACATGTACCAGCGCTACACCGAGAATAGAATAAAAGTCTTGAAGACTCGGGGTCGGATCTTCGAAACAAACTCAGTGCAGCATCACTACTAAGTGTAGCAGGGTTAGTCCCTTTGTGATTTGACGTATGTTACTAAAGTCTGCTATTGTTTTACCTTGATCAACACCACGCCCCTTTCATTCTAACCGCCATGTCTGCGGAAAAACAGAGTGCTGCATCGACACCAGCTCGGTTGTATCGACATGCTCGAAATGCTGTCTTTGGCGCCATTGCCGCGTACGCGCTGGTGGTCATCCTCGTGATGACGCCCATTATACAGACGTAGTAAGTCATTCATCAATTTACAACGCCTAGGGCGATTTCGAACTCAGAAATCGCCTAGTGTTTTATACGCTCATCATATCGATTTTCTGTGGTACAACAAGTTCGACCATCCAGAGGACTACGGACTCGCTCGTAGGTGTATCGTGGCGTTGCAGCCATCCGTATACTAACTAGGTCTGCTCCATACAGCGGGCAAAACTGTCAATCTCAGACTGAACAGCGCTGACGGGACACAACTCGGAGCGTGGTTCTTATTCTCCCATCCATTCTACCGCTCTTTGCCATACCCTCCCCAGCCCAACACCGACTTCTCGTTCCCGCAAAAGAAGCTCATCCCCGAAGCACTGCAACGAGGACCTACCATCCTCTTTCTGCATGGCAACACCGGCACACGAGCACACCCATTACGTACTGGCTTGTACGCTTCATTCACGACACGGCTAAACGCCAACGTCCTCGCCATTGACTATCGTGGTTTCGGTGACAGCGAAGGACATCCGACCGTTACAGGTGTGTCGAAGGATGCAAGAGCGGGATGGGACTACCTCATTCAGCAGGGAGCAAAACCAGAAGACATCCTCATCCTTGGTCACAGCTTGGGTACTGCCATTGCAGGGTTATTGTCAGCAGAACTGGGAAAGGAGGGTATCCACCCGCGGGGCACAGTATTGATGTCGGTCAGTCCAAGTTCATATTTTCGGCTGTGATGAATGTTTCAACTGACTTTGATTCTAAACGAACAAACTTAACTTCCTGATCGATTTGAATGGAATGCTGCCTTTATTGTTACCCTTAACAGCCCTTCTCATCAGTCCGCAAGCTCATCGATCAATACTACCTCTTCAGCGTTTTGCCATTGTTGAAGCCACTTCAAGCGATACCACTTGCACCGAGTAAGTAACGGTCCAGTTCCTCTAACAATCAATGAACGAGACCAATCTCATAAAAATAGGACTCTTGACGTGGTCGTTGGTGCATCGTTTCGACACCCTCACCTTGGTCCCGGTACGTATCCTCCTATATGTGCTGAAACGTCATCGTCATCATTGATACAACATACCCCTTTCCATAAATAGGACATCAAATCATCCGTTCTCCTCGTGCACGCAGGTACGCCAGCGTCATCTCAGTTCCATAATAGTGCTACTACTAACCTTGCGGCATCTAATCGTCCTTCTAAACAGACGATGACTGGGATATCCCCTCATCTCACTCCACAACCCTATTCGACGCATTTCTCGAGCCGCATCTCCCTTCGCCGGCACACGTCCCCGAGAACCCTCTTTCCGCTGCAGAATGGGAGAACTATACCATCCAAGATACCATGAGGATTTCGAAACGCAAGAATCTCGTTTCGACCACCCATATCGCCGGATTTGGATTGTACGAGGAGACTAACCCCGAGTTGGTTGCGTTGGAGGGTCGTAAGGTTGCATTGCTTCGTACGGAGCGGGGTAAACATGATATTGGACGTGTTGAGGGGGTGCAGGATACGATTGGACGGATGTTTGGGTTCTACGAGTAATCGCGGCCATATCTTCCCTCAAAATATCTCTTGTGTATTGTACACCTAATTATGTTCGTAAGTAATATTAGGGATACCCGATGTATAAAACGGATTTGTTGTATTAGTTTACCCCTTAATTTATGTAACCCTTCACACTACGCGTGTTTGAAACATATATCGCTGCTAATTAGCGTGAACTTGAAGCGCGTCTCACCTCGAATACCGGAAGGCGTTTTCAGTGTCCGACGTATCGACGAAATCCAGCGAAACGGATCAAGATACGGGCCGAAAACGAGAGTTCATGAATTTCGACAACAGTGCTTACCGGTTCCCATTAAAGAACACCTAAAGGCGTACTACGTTAAATTATCTCGCTTGTTTGACACAGGGTTTCGCAAAGTATGCAGCAAGTTTCTTAATTTGCCGTCTATGACGCGTTTTTACAACACTAAAAGTACACGAAAAAATCAACCCAAAGTCCGGAATAAATCAACGGTTAACAAAAGGGGCTTGAAAGGAAATCGAAATCGAAACGAGAGAAGGGGGTTGTGGATGAAATCGAAACACGAAACACAAAAAAATATGACAAGTATAAACGAACGCAAAGTCGAAAAATCGAAAGATGAAAAGGAAAGGGGAAATCAAATTTAGAAACTAAAGCTCCATCTCGTCGACTCGGAGCGATACCATGCGTCGAAGTGGGGATCGTTGAAGGTTCCGCCAGGCAGAAACGCCTCCATCTCAGCCTGAGCCAGATCCTCGAGCTCCTCATCCGTAATATCTAGACCTGCGTCATCCGTACTATCATTAAAGATATTCACGACAACTCCAGGTGACGATGCCCTCGAAAGCTTAGCCGCCTTCTCCGCATCAGTAAGATGAATGTCGACCTTCTTTAGACCGTCGACGCCTTCTTTTTGACGCTCAGCAGCAAAGCCGCCGACGATGAAGTCTAGCTCTTGAGTGTTAAGGTTCTCGGAGCCTCGAATGCAGAGCGTGCGCAATTGGGGGCAAGGACAGGGTGTCGAGGATGAGGCATCCGATGAGGGTGAAGATCCTGAGGGCAAGAGGGCCTGAACAGCTTGGATAGACATCCCGCTCAGCTCCAAATATCGGAGCTCTGGAAGCGCGCTAAAGAACGCGCGCAAGGGTCTAGGGGACGCTTGCATCCCCTTTAGCGTCACGCGCTCCAAGGATGGGAACGCAGATGGCGAGTCTTCAGAGTCGTTCGACTCATCAGATGCACATGTGGTGCATTTAGGAGAGCAGCTGCCGTTCGTCGTGGTAGGCGTCGTCGCTACCGCGATCTCATAGCGACGGGGCGACAGATCATATGCGACGGGGAAAATATGGTTGTCAAGGGGTGCAGACTCCTTTGTGCCAATGTAGGTCAGAATGCTTCCAGCGTCGATCTCTCCGGTCTCTCCAGGGTAGTTGGCGTCCTCTACTGTGAGCGACTTGACGTTACGTGCCTTGAGAAGCTCGAGGGTGACCCGGCCTTCGATTGGGTTGCGATAGCCTACAGCCACGTCGCGCAGGGATGGAAGGGAGACTGGCTCGTAATCTCGGCTGATATTATCAAGATTCAAAGGAAGGGAAGGACCAGAGTTGTTGAGCGAGAGTTTTTGCAGTGATGGACTGGCTTTCAGAAGTTTGTGAAATTGATCGAGGTTGGGTCGAACATCTTCGCAATGCGATGCGAGCTCGAGAGTGATGAGTGACTTGGATACGGATAGAGCATCATTGAGGGCTGTCCAATCGAGGTGTACGCCTCGAAGGGATAGATGCTTGAGTTTAGGGAAGATATCGGCTTTGGAAGAATTAGGTGACTTTGAAAGGAAGTCAATTCCTCTGCGTTTTGCCGGCTGGAAAGTTGGGCAGTAAGCGACAAAGTCGTTGCATCTCATGAGCGTTAATGATTCAAGAGACGCCGCGCCATAATGGGTAAGATAGGGGTTAATTGTTTGAAGACCACCGCGCATCTGAGCCCAGGAATCAGTTAGGACGGTAAAACTTCTCCAACGTGGAAGATGAGGGATGAGCAGTGAGATAGCCTCCATCATGTTAGACTCGAGGAACTTTGGGACATAGTCATCCTGCTCCGTTCCGTCATACATTCTGTGCCACTCAAGTTAATAGGCGCACAACAAAGCAAGACAAAAGTAAGACGCACTCGGATTCTTCAAAGTCCCATTCTGGATCCCTAGCATCGATAAGTATGTCGAGAGGATAGGATCGAGAACGTGCGAGGTACGAGACGATATGTCGAGGATCAATGGTGGGCTTCCAGCTCAAAGTATGGTCAACGAGATCGGCAGACACACAAATCTTCGCCCACAAGCTCGATTGGGATAATGATACTGCTCTCCATCTCCTGCAAACTGAAGAAATAACAAGGGGTACTCGAACGCTTTCTGGTGTGATGTCGGGTGTGTTTTGGTCAGTGCCACTCGATGGCTCTGAGGCGACTTGTGTGCTGAGTGTGAAAATATAGGATAGTAGTTCTGTAGGCAGACGATTGATAGGCGCTGAGGAACGATAACCAAACATGATAGTGAATTGTGTTAAGAAGTGGAGGGGAGATGTGAAGGGAATGTGATCAAAGAGCGAATTGGTGTCAGATATTATAGGGCATCTCTTTGTCGACGAACAAAAAGAAATATGACGAAGGTTGAAAATCACTAGATCATATCGGGAATTGCCTTCTCAGCATTTCTTATTGTTAAGGCAGAGCACCAATTAAAATGAATGCCCACGCACCTTCTGCCAACGGTTGATAAACAATAAGGACCAGTCGCTCAGGCTACGAGCGAGAAAAACAGCCGAAATTTCTGAAGGAGGAGGGAGGGTGTTAGTGGGTCACTAGGGAGCGAAGGAAGAGGGTGACCAATTTACTTCCCTCGAGCAATATAGGGCGAATACATGGGCTGTTTCGAGTAAACCCTCGTTGAAAGGGAGTGCCCAATTCCATCCTGCACAACAAAGGGAACCTCAAATTGGAAAATAGGATCGAGATATCACCCTCACGTGGCGCGTCGGGAAACAATCTCTCACACCCGTGTGCCGCACATTTGACTTTGACTGCCCCATTCAGTAAAGTTCGGCCAATAAATTCATATTTTTTTCGATTATTTTTATAAGGTAGAGGACATCCATTTACGACGAACCTCACGTGAGCGTT